>JARJCV010000209.1:0-82772 GCA_029281435.1 Mycena haematopus | reverse complement strand
GTATACCGGACGGACTTTAAGTCCCACTGGTTTGTATTTCTTGCCAGCGAAGACAGAGAGAGGACTTCCCGCGGAAGGTTCCTTCTTGTCTTTATCACTCGGTATAACTCCACTGACGAAGTCTAACTTCTTCTTACAACCACAATCCACTCCCTGAGTCAGAACGTGCACATTCTGCACGTCTTGAGTAGCTCCAGAAAATGGTTTAGGCCGTCGCGGAACTCGCCCTTCTGGGACCTCCGTGGTTCCAGGTATAGCTCCCTCAGCTATATTCCACGTATAAACCCCATACTTGCTAGGTTTACTCGCTCCACGAGCGGTAGACTTTTCGCGGAATTCCTGAAACAAGGCTGCTGCCTTTGGATCATTATCCCAAGTCTTCGTTTCTGAGGCACTGACATAGGCCGTCAACACCTCATCCTCTAAGAACGATTCTCCCTTGGGCTTGTAATACCCTTGGATCTCCATCTCGTTCTCTTTATTGAACCCAAGTTTTACAGCCAACTCTCCTCGTTCTTGCAACAGCATTAAGTCATCGAAGCTTGGCGAAAACCCTGCTTAGGGGTCTCTGGGTCAGCAGTCTCCTCTGGAATTTCCTCTACTTCAACCTCAGCCCGGGGTTTCCGCGATTGCTCACTTTCCCTTCCCCTAGGGAAAGTAGTCATGGAACAGCGTCTGCCCGTGTTAGGGTCCTTCAAGGTAATTGTCTGCGTGTCATCTCGGTTGTTATTTATCTGGCACTCCGTCAAAATCTCGAAAGGCCGTCCCAACAGTACTTTATACGCAGGTCCACGAATAATGTGGACTTGCAAGTAGACTGTGATGTCGCCAAACTTGAAAGGGACGTTCTTAGCCAGGCCCACTGATTTCTCCAAAGTCCGGTTCGCACTCTGCATGATGATTTGAATATCAGGGTCCCACTGTAATTTCGACAGCGCTGCTTGTTCCAGCGACATCGAAACTATCTGAGAACCCGAGTCCATTACAGACTCAATCTTGCCTTGTTTGTTCACGGATGGAAAAACAACTCGAAGATTCGCGGAATCCCTTGCCACATATATCTGCCTTGGTTCCAAATAAACCTGTTTAGGTATTTCATTCGGAGCCAGACTTTCTAGATATTGTAGGTAAGGATCGTTCACTACGACCGATCCTTCAGGAATATCCTCTTCGCCAATGGTTGTAACAAATACTGAGGAGACGCGAGGCAACTCATCCATGTTGAGTGCGTCATACTCCAGCCTAAGTTCCTCGTCTTCGACGAACGGAAGGGGTACTTGGTCCTCTACGAAGGAAACCTGTCTCATAGGTTTCCGCGTTTTCGTAAGATCCTTGCGGATAGCTTCTCTAACTTCTGGGGAGACTCCAGCTAGCTCACGAATGCCCATGGTGACCTCTGTCCCCAAGACCTTATCCGCGATTCGCCGTCCAAGTCCTTCCTTCTGGACTGGTGCCTTTACTTGGTAGGCTTTCCCTTCAGAAAGGGCCATACCTCCAATATGGTCAAGTCTCAAGTCCTTGGATCTAGTATCCACCGGTGGAACTGCCCGGTACGGCAATTCAGGACTTTTCGCGGAAGGTTCAACAGGAGTTTCTTCAGCTCCGTCGTCTTCCCTTTCGCTCTCTTCATCCTCGACTTCTTTACTCCTCCAGTTATTACTGGTATTTGCTTCTTTACGGCCCTCAGGAGGTTTAGCTGCCTTAGACTTTCTCGCCGGCACCTCCATCCTTGGACTAACTAGAAATTTGGAGCCGACTGGTTGCCTGTCTTAGGCCCAGTCCTAGTCGTGGTGAATTGTTCTTGAGTCGAGGGAAGTTCCCCCAATCTCAAGCCTCTCATCAAGAATGAGTGCAGCGTTTGATTCAAATCAATGCTTGGGTGCACCGTCGCCATTGGTTGATTTTGAGTCATATAGGTGGGTTGAACCACCTGTGGGATCTGATTTGGAACACTGGCTTGCCTAGCTCGAGCTAGCTGGACCTTCAATGTTCTAATCTCGTCCATGGCCGTATCCGCGAAATCAAGAGGTCTCCCTTGCTCGTCATAAGACTCATAGGAAGAATTACCAACCCAATTCTGGCTGACCGTCTTGTTTTTCCAATACTGGTCGACTCGCTGCTTCTGAGTTCCAGGGCCTCCAGGAATATAATTTCCGTCACCAAGCTTGTGCTTTCCATTCTCAATTGCTAACAAGCCTTTATCAATATGTTCGGCTTTGTGTTTGCAATCGCGCGAGAAATGGTCCGTCTCTTCGCAATAGTAACATCCTTTATTTTCTGGACGCTCCCCTTTTTCATTAGAGCTTTGCCATCGACTCTGGCCTGGCGTGTTGTACGCAAAATTGGAGCGACTCTGGAAATGAGGAGGAGGATCGCGAACCAAAGTTGGAGCCGAGTCCTTCGCCAACTGTTGAAGAGATTTCAACAAGTCAGTGTGACGAAGTTCGCTAGCCTTCTGGCTTATCGCGTACTGGTCTCTCAACTGAGCTATGGCTCCGTTTACTTCCTCAAACTTTTCCTCTAGAGGCTCGCTTTTCACCAAAGGGAAGCTGTCAGGCCTTCTAGCCGACGAACTTCCTGTTAAGGTGGAGGCGGGACTCTTTTGGCTCTTAGCCAGAGTTTCTGCCAATTTTATGAGGTCCTGTATTTTAACAGGATCCTCCGCTCGGTCATCGTCATTATTCGCGATTGCTGCACCACCCGCGTTTGCGGCTGCCGCTGCGGCTAAAAGTCCAGGAACTTGGGCTTTTATAAGGATGGCACTATTGATCGACATTTTAAGTGTCGCGGTGAAGGAGGACTCAAGCGCTTCATAATAGAAGTCGCAAGCCAATTGATTCGTGAGCAAGGCCTTAGTACCAGCCATTAGCTTGTTGACTTCCGTGAGGAATTCAACACCAAATCGTCTCAGCCGTCCTTCTTCAGTAACCATTATTCCTTTATTCCGCGCACAGAGTCGCTTCAAATTTTCGATGGTACCCGCTTTCTCAGACTTAATTTCTGGATAGCTTAGGTACACTTCTTTTAGAAAGTCCTCGTAAGAACCTTCCGTATAGGATGGCAAGCTCCTCCAACTATCTTTCTTCCTCGTAGGGAGATAACTAGTGAAGTGCTCTTTCTTTTGCGCATCATTTCTATACCGGCCAATTTCAAGATCTGTCCAACATGATCCACGAAAGTCATAAGGTCCTCATAATTATCCGAGGTGAACTTTGGACTATTCGCGTCCCATACATATGGAATTTTGAAACTAGCAATTCGCTGCCCATTATTGGCAGGAGCGGGATTTTCGTTGTCATCCATCGCGGGTTGCGTTGGTTGAGACGAAAGGGTTTGCGAACTGGATTGAGACACTAGGGGAACTCTAGGTTCCTCTAACACAGAATCCAAAGCAGAACCTGATTGACTAGGTTCTAAAGGACTATCCGCGGATAGTGCTTGTGCTCGTCTATGAGCTGCTGAACGAGATAGAGTCTGAGATTGTACTTCAGATCTAGCACGATCTGCTGCAGAGGGTTTCTTTCTTCTACTTGGTAAAGGAGGTATATCTACCGGAGTAGAATGACGACCAGAACGACGTGGAGTAGGCTTTGGAAAACCAGGGACTGCGGGTTCGAGTTCACCGTCTGCGGCGATCTCTGGTATTTCTACACTCGTAGAAATATTGACTAAGGTAAAACCTTAATCGTGGATGAACGACTGGTTAAGTCCTTCTTGAGTCAAGACCCGACTCAAGGTATAATTCTTGAATTTCAAGACTTGGTAGTCCAGAAACAAGATTTAACAGTCTCTTGACTGTCTTGTGCAGAATTACTTCTTAAGAAGTAAGACCAAATGAACCCCTCGCGGTGGGCTCCAGATGAAACGCTGACTGCGGGGCTATATGTGAAATATGCGCTTTACAGAACTGGAATATCCAAGTCCTATATGCAACACACAACACTAACAACACACTACAATCTACGTGCGGGTTCGGGGTTCTAATCCAGTATAGATTATGGCAATTTGGACTTAGTTCTTGTGTGAGCGAAGTGTGATTTCAACTCTGCAAGACTGAAGTTCGACTATCAAGGCTTGTACTAGACGCGGAAGCGACTAGAAAGACAAGAAAGTGGGTTTTATAACAATATGGTAGTTGTTGAGGGTTTTTGGAGAAATACTCCACAAGAGCGACTTAGTTTCAAGTCCAAGTTCCGTGCAAATATTATTCGCGAATAGTCTCGTACGTTCAAGACAGTTGCCAACAAGTCCGTTGTTATCAAATCCGTGTTCTCGCGTTCGTTCTCGTGTCCTTATATCACAATATCTCGCGCGCAAACTGATATGATCCAACAAAACCAATATATTGCAAGAAACCCAAACGAAACTTTTAATAGCTTCTAATGGTTCTCCGAGTGTCTCCCAAGAACTATCAGATTAGGCGCTAAGCACTAGGTGCTTGAACGTCCAACGAGACGGGGTGAGATTCACTGTCTAAACTAGAATATTACATTGCCTTTTATACACTTCAAGAACCCAAACGCGGATACAAACAAAATAGAAACAAACTCTGAGATGGGGATGGCTCGCTGACTAGCTAGGGCTAGTCGGCGTTATTGGGCTATAATTAGCGATTTCTGGGTCAGTCAGCCGGAATTAAAGATGAATGGAGTATAGTTATGGGTATCTGTGGACCAAAGTCCTAATTTGGCCTTAAAGCCGTGGTCAGACGACCAAGTTGGCTCAGTAAGCCCGGAGTAATCAATTCCTCATAGGAACTGATTGGCGCGCAGCTCAGCCTTGGTAGAATTACCAAGATAGAGCCCCACCTCAACGGTCAGTTGACCCCCTGACTTATCAGGTATTATCCCCGCTAAGTTATACTCCTTTGTACAACCGCTTTGGGATTCCGCGAATTGCCGCCTGACGGCCCGCGAGTACTGGCTCATGCCTAGGTACCAATGGATAGTTCAATATTGCTCCTAGATGGATTCCCCTCGTAGATATCCTTAATCAGGGACGTGAAGTTACTCCAATCCGTTTCCAGGATGGTTGAGCACTTATTCGCGGATACTCCCTTCGGCCTCGTTTGGCTCCGCGACTTTACCAGAAGCGTTACACAACCTTATCCTAGTGGTCCGCGATACGTTGTACCCCTTTAACTGACTGCCCGGATATGACATCAGCCCTCAGTGAAGATGGTATGTTAAGCGCCCTGGGCGCTTATAATTATAGTAGCGCTAGCAAAATTGGAAAATTGCTAGGCTGGCCCAATGCCAGGCTCATCAACGGCGACCCACAGGGTCCCACAAGTGATAGCCGCCAGTTCCGTTATAGCCGACCATCACGGCCTTAACGGTACGCGACGTCAACTTGGCAGGCGCGGGCATCACCTTCGCGTACGCAACGGAACCAAACACACGGAAGTGCGATATGTCAGGCTTCTTGCCGAAGTACATTTCGTACGGTGTTCGTCCACCAGCGCGGGTCTTGGGGTGGAACCACTGCAGGTATCCGGCACACTTGAACGCCAGCGGCCAGAACGACTTGGGCAAGGTGGAGTCAGCGAGCAGACAACGGCCGAATTCAACAGTGGTACGAATACCACGTTCACCGGCACCATTCTGCGCGGACGAGTAGGGGATAGTGGGCTCGAGGACAATGCCCTCGGTTCTGAGGTAGGCCCTCCATTTCTCGTTGATCCACTCGCCGCCGTTGTCACATCGCGCGCGTTTGATTTTGCAGCCCGTCTGAGTCTCGAACTCCGCCTTATAGGCCTTGAACGATTCAAGTGTCTCGTCTGCGGATTTGTTCAGGAGGAACTCCATGTAGGGCCCAGCGATGTGGCCATCGAGAAGGTGGAAGAGCCAGTTCTTTCCCCCGATGCCAGTGACTTGTGCTGGACCCCACAGATCGAAATACGCACGCTCTCCGGGCTCCGACTCCGGTTCGTGGACACCATCAAAAGGACGGCGCGCCTGCTTCCCCGCCAAACAGTCCTCGCAAATGCCCTCGTCTGCATCACCTGCGACTACGACTCCTTCGACGAGCTCATCCCTGAGCAGGACATTCAACGCGGTCTGCCCCACGTGCGCCAAACGACGGTGCCAGGTGTTCTTGCTCACCGGCACGTTACGGGATCGCGCAGCTAGCGCGCTCACCGCCGCCTCCCCAAATTCCAACACGTACATCCCCGAGATTAGGGGAGCCTCCATCACTATCGCTCCCGCCGCGGTCTGAACAAAACCTTTCCTCTGGCGGAACACGACATCGAAGCCTTTCTCCATGAGTTTGGAGATAGAGATGAGGTTGGAGGTACCGGGTGTGTGCAATGCCTCAAACGATACCTCACATTTAACTCCCCCGCGCGTATAGGACTTGCGCACAATGCCGGCGCCGGCAATGCAGAACTTCGAGCCATCAACGCCCGTGCCCGTTCGGTCGTCGAAGGCACGATACTCGTCGAAGTTCTCGCGATCCGAGAAGCAGTGATCTGTTGCTCCGGAATCTAGGAAAGCGACGGTCTGCCCCACTGTTCCTGCCATGAACGCAGCAACGGGGGTCTCGGCAGTATTGACCGCGTACGCTATGTCGTCTGGGCCGCCATCGCCGTCGGATGAGTCGGACAAGTGGGAAGAGTCTCCCATGTCGTAGGAGGATGTGAACGATGTCGAGGACCCAAGAACCTCGAAGGGGGTACTAGCCGACGAGTGGCCCGAAGAGGAAACACCGTCTTGGAGATTTGCGTCCGCGTGAGTGTCGATCTCTGTGACCGCGTCATTGACCTCGTCCCACTCCATTAGGGCTGCAGGAGACGCGAGTATATCCTCCCCTCTGAATCTCACATTCTGGGCACCCTCCTCGTCATAGACGCTAATGTCCGCAGCCGGTACGGTCCACAGTCTGAACTCGGGCACCGTCCATGACGCGAACACGTAAGTCGGCGTTGTGTCTGCGAAATTCGCTCCGACCGCACCATCGCGTTTCCCGCGCCACCAAGCAGGCCATTGTCCCTCTTTTCCCCCGCCGGGCCAGAAACACTCGTCAATCGTGTGGCCCTTCTTCCCAGTAGCACCGCAGGTCGCGTTGGTGCAGACCAGGTTCTTGCGAGCTGCACGACGAGCATCGCGTCCCGCATTCACCGTAGTATTGGTCGTGAGAGCGGTGGTGGGGATCGGGGGATTCAGGCGAGCACTCATTTCCGCCTCCTCGAGGACGAAATTAATGACCTCGGCAGAAGTCAGGAAGGTGCGGAGGACAGGGACGACGTGCCGCCAGTCTTCGTTAAGGGACGTCATGAGGGTGGTACGGAATTGGGCGTCGTTGATACCGGCTCCCATGTCGTTCGCTGCAACCCACAAGCGCCTCATCGTGGTGATGTGCTCGGACATTGATGCGTTAGTCGCGAGGTACGTGGTGTTGAGCTCGCGCACAGCTCGGCTGAGGCCGAGATCAGTAACACGGCCGTAGACGTTCTCGAGAGAAGTCCAGGCTTCGCGCGCAGTGCCATCGGTCTTTAAGCCAACACCGACAGGGTCCTTCACGTTCAGCACGAGCAAGCTTGTTGCGAGGGAGTCACGATGAGTCCATTCCTCAAGAGACGGGTTCAGCGAGAAGATAGGGGTGGGGTCGGGAGGAAGAGGGGTAGTAGTGGCCGTTCCAGTCGGCGCAGCAAGAGCAGCGGGTTTAGCAATAGCACCGCTGTAATATCCGTACAATCCACGGAGTGTTGACTGAGCAGTCATCTTGGGCTTCCAAGTCGGCCACTTGGTGCCGTCAAACTTCTCGGCATCGGGAAGAATTGGCACATTAGGCAAGGACGAAGCCATATCTGGTAGCACGGTATATGCAAGTCTTTGAGTCGAACGGTAGGATGGTTGTGCGGAGCTGAGCAAGTTTTGTATATTTAGGCGCGGGCGGGGCCCATAACCTAATAAGAGAAATAGAACTCAGCCGGGCACGTCAATGTGAACGACTATATTGAATACCTAATAAGAGAAATAGAACTAAAATACTTGTGAGTGAGAAGAATAAATAAAGTAAGTAGGAGAACGTACCTCAGCCGGGCACGTCAATGTGAACGACTGAGGTACGTCTCGAGGTGAGTCGAATATAAGTATACGATCGGTAGGTAGGGGAACGTCGAGACAGGAATGTAATATAAATTAGATAGGGGCATAACGGTGTCAACGAGCGCGGAATAGTAAACCCGCGCTCCGGCTATATGGCCAGCCGAGCCACTACTTCAACACCGACGTCCGGGGCATTACCGAGCACCATCGAGCCTCAAGAGCGGGAAGAAATTCGTGTGATTGGGCACGCAGCAGGCGCGAAGGCAGATTGATCGCGGAATTTTGATGGTGCGCCGTATTCCGACTCAAATATTCTCTTCACCGTGTCTTCTCTCAACATGGACTGTTTGTTCAAGAGAACCCGCGCGTCATTTCAGAAAATCTGGACAATTTGCGATAGCCTGCGTGGATTCCGCGGAATTCGCTGTCACTGTTGGGTCTTTTCGTTCGTTGTGATTCATCCTTGCGAGTACTGAGCGCTGAGCGGCGTTGACCAACAATTTATTTCTTCAGCCGTTCAAGTCGTGAGTTCACCCATGACCACTACGCACCATATCTAGGTCCATGAAACTATACAAAGGAACCACGCTATGCCTTGAAACGAAGCACCCCAAATTCCAACAACGCGAAGGTGAATCGCTCAAACGCAAATTCGAATTTCCTGAATGCTTCCGTGAATGCGAACTCGACTGGACTTTCCTTCAAGTTGTCTTTCTGTTCGATTCAGAACACACCCAATTTTGAGCCTGGTGGTGAACATTATTCCATGCACTGCAGTTGGCTGCAGCACGTCTCATTCAGGATGGTTGTCACTCCTAACTTACCCCTGTGCTCCTCTGTGTCAGGCCAATTGTGTTTCGCTGGTTGCTCAGGAGCCGAGAATCGAATATTCAACACTATTGTTCTCTCCTTTACATTAAATTCTACACAATGGATTCCAACTCCCAAACTGCCAAATTCATCATGGATAAGATACCACTAGCGGGAAGTCCAAAATAAAACATGGTAGTGAACGGTATCACATCTCGCGCCCTGTTGCTCGTTTCGTAACATGTCAGTGGACTTTCCGGTTCGACTCCGGGCCAGGTCGTCGTAAGCTTTCTGAGTGTTTTTTGTTGTTGGTTGATTGTGATTTGTCCTTACTTCACTTCGAGCCTTAAACAAAATGGCATTCTCGGGAGAGAAGGGGGATTCGGACACCAAGTAAAATGATAGTTACTAATTAAATATTCGTTTTGGGACCATGCGGGATGTGTTTCAGGAAAATTGGAAACAGAAGAACCCAATGGTGCATTTAGAAAAAAGTAGTAATTGGGAATGAGAAGACACTACTTATGAGAGTGTTGGGTGATGAGAACTTTACGGTCGAATGTCTTTTAAACAATGGCGGGCCAATAGTAATGTACTTACGCGAGATTCGGAGTTTGATGCAAGTTGTTCAGAAACCCGTGTGGTGAGTGGCCACGGAAGACCTACGTTAGCTTCTTTGCGGAGCTCAGTGTGGGTTGAGGGGCTGGTGACTCGTTTGACGCTGAAAGGACGGCAGATGAAGTCGGTAATGAACTAGGCACGTGATCTTCCCACGGTTCGATTCTGCTTCGCCGGTCGCGGCTTAGCATGCCGTTTCGCCGAATGTGATTGACACGAAGATCATGGTGGTTGAATCGGCTGACGAGTAAGTCGAGGCATTGAAGATCCAATGCGGGCTCCCAATAACAAATGTGTGTGCATCGAATCCCGTCAGAAGGACTAACTAATAAAACCTGGTGGTGGACGGTTTCACATTGCACACTCTGTCGTTGCGTTCTTAGCCTGTAACACGTAGGTGCGCTTCCCGGTTCGACTCCGGGCCAGGTTATGTAGTGGGTTGTGTTTGATACTGTTTTCTTTTTCAGTGGTTCACGACGGTTCACCCTTGGCCACCATTCCCAACGGTATACAGAAGCAATGCTACACCTTGAACATCATGAAATCGAGCAGCGTGGAGGGCACAGGTGGCTGCAAGATTATAACGTTGAACCATTAAGCGAAGGAAAACAGGTTCAAGGAAATATGGACGAATCGACGATGAATGTTGGATTCAATGAGTAGGACGATTGCGGTACCCGGAACGTTGCCTCCTTCCATGGACTAGCTCGGAGCCGTTGCTGGAAATGCTGGAGTCATTATAGGCCCGGTAGTTTGTGCGAGCATGCTGCAGAAACATTAGCTTGCTTGCCTTGTAATCAGACGACTTACTTTGCAATGGCGGCTTCATCGACAGGCGGAGAAGCGCCCGTGCCCACAATTGTCTTATGGCCGAAACTCGGAGCACCTGTGTCGGTAACGACGTACAAGTAGGCCGGGCCGGGAGGGTAAATCGCCCCAGTGGGTGGCGCCTTGACTGTGAGAGTCTTCTGGTCCTCAGACAGAGTTGAAAGCAGTTGCACCATGCGCTGGTCCATGTGGACGGCATGTGTAGCAAACCCTAGGTCCATGAGAGCCACTGGTATTCAGTTCAATGATATTTTAATGACTGATTATACTGCAACCACAAACCAGTGACATTCATTGTGTTGGCGGGAAGAGTGACAGCAAGATTGAAGGTGACATTATAGTTGATTGTTGCCGGCAATCCAGTGTAGGATGGCCGGGCAACATTCATGTACGGTGGAGAGAAGAATTCAAGTCTATAGAGATCCCACTGAGCTGTGCTGATCACAATTCACAGGGAAATAATTTCACCGATATTCAGTCGGATATTTGATGGTTGAAACATCTTTGTTTGGGTTGGAGCCCGCTGTATTAGATTCAAGTTGAGTTGCGAGTTACTATCAATCCACACACCAATCATGATAGTACCATTTGGTGTGAGCGACGCGGTGGAATGATACATCCTTGGGATTGTGGACGCCACAAGCCCCGTCGTCGAAAAGCGACTCCCGGCGGGTGCCGTTGGGTCGTAGATGACCGGTGTAAAGGCAGGGTTGTCAGAATAACACTGCCCCACTGGATCGGCAATCTACGATTACGGGTATTATTTCTTGAAAAGAAAAAGAACGTGGGGACAAATCTCGTACACCTGTTCCGTAGCTCGCAACACCCGTCATAGCACTGTAAATGTAGTTTATAACTTTCACATCTTCAAGAAGTGGAGACGACGGCTTACCCATTGACGAGCATGACCCTTCCATCGGGGAGCAAGACCATGTCGACCATGATTCGACCTTGGGGCATTGATTCCACTTTCCACCCAGCAGCAATTCCGGCGGCGTTCAATACCATCCGAATACATTGGGCTGACGTCGGGGCTTGAGAAGAAATAGAGGATTCAGCGACCGTATCGCTAACAGTTGATCCACCGCAGATCATGATTTCGGGGGTGTAATTGTTGCTTGGGGATAAGGGCAACAGCACATGTCCTGCAGAGAACGGCGAGCTAGTCGAAACGTAAACCCGGAGTTGACCATATACTAGAGTTATCTACCTGATGCGCACACCGTTGGGAATTCCAGGGAGGCGCGTCTCAGTGTTTGTCCTCCAATCGAAGATCATGGCAGCTTGGTTAGCGGAAACAAATATACTTCCATCTGGAAGGGTGACGAGATTCGGGAAGTGGTTGGCGTTTAATGTGTCGATCATGAATTGGCTCGGAATTTCCAGACCGTTGAATCCTTCGAGAAGCAATCAGATTAAAATCTCAAATGCGACGGTCTAACCGATGCGCACCGTTTATATTTTTGGGAGGATAAAATTCGTACGAGGGATTGTTTATCCCTGGAATACCAGCGTGATTTCAGGAAGTACTTCACAATTTGGAGACATACCAGCCGCGTTTGCGAAACTTGCAATCATTGCACACCGAATGTCAATCATTTATCTTCCATATCATGGTAGACTCACCCGCCGACAACGCTCCCACCCCAAATTATGATTGATCCGTCGTCGATTCGTACCTGATTACGACACGGTTATCTTGGTCCGCTACATTCCGCTTCGAATTGAATGTGATCTCACTGAAGACGGGTACCACCGGGGGGAGGAGAGGCGGATACGAGTTGGGTTTTCGTAGACATCACAGGTTCCGTCTGTGCAGGGTGTGAATAGGCGGAGTCCCTGCAAGCCATTGGCGCCTGAGGTTCTCATCAGTTTCTTCGACGTGGAACAGGACATAAGATCCACATACCGGTGATCACAACAGGATTCCCTCCGGAGTTGATTAAAGTGCCATTGCCTATGAAGCTGCCTGTCGCGCACCACGAGTTGCTTAGTGGATTCAAGGCACGGACTTGTTGCGTGTTGAGGTCCAATTCGACAGCCCAGGCGACATGGCCATTGATAGTCAGAGGGTTGTGCTCACTGCCCGAGATGGTTAGTTTATTTTTGCGGCCGGAGAAGCTCGTACACTTTATCGTATATGATTGCTTTGGTTTCAGAAATGACCGCGAGCTGCATTGCACTGACACCGGTGGTCCTAAAGAATATTGCATGAGGACCATAGGAGCGGAAAAGAGTTACATACCCCTGTTGTAGCAGAGACCAAGAGCCCGGAACGGAAGTGCGAGCATTCAGACCTGACCCCAACACATGCGATACAGAGAAAAGACTCAGTGCAACAAGCCCGAAGAAATGATCGCTGTGCAGAGAATACATAATTCGGTGGAAACTGCTTGTCCGGAGTGGCTGGCAGTGTCGTGGCTTTATAGCCAACTGTTGTAGGCTATGGTGGGGTAGCAAGATCCGCCAGTTTGCACAGTGCTAGTCAGTCGACTCTACTAGTTAAGTATGCTAGGCTAGGCCCGGGGCTTGTTTCGCTTCTAATAGATCCGAAATCAAGGGCCTGTTTAATTTATGTTGTTCTGTTCGGTTCAGCTTCAAAGGCCGTGGCTCTGAACCCCGCACCCGAACCTTGTGTTTGGCTCAGGTAATTCCCGAACCTTACTTGAGAGCTTCAGAGTTTTAACCTCAATCGGCGCGCTTGAAAAGTAAGAAGTTGAATTGCATCGGCCATCTCGGGGATCGACATTTTCATCCAGAAAGAATACGACTCTCTTATTGAGCCTCTTGGAGACATAGAACGGCTCAAATATATAGATGGTAGTGTTATCTTGACCACAAAATGGTACTTGCAATCTTGGTGAGATTACAAGTTCAATCACGCCATACTGACAAAATCAGGGCCCATCGTTTGAAATCGAGAGCAGTGGTGACCGGGATCGAGTACGCTCCAAATCTGACGCCGAAAGTACCAAGAGATAGGTGAAATTCAGTCAGGTCCTAGGTTTCTTTATTTATTTCGAGATCGCGGCCTCGATCATAGTCTTCGATTTCTTCTGGTTCCTGTCCTGTGGTTCTTCTTTTGCTTTATCTTCATGCACTCCGTCTCCACTTCGCATCGGTTTCGCCCCCGGCTCGGCTATGGCTCGGCCGTATTGGTCCTATTCCGCGGAGGGGAGATCGAACGGGACCAAGAAGAAGATCGTATCATGCTAGCAGACGATAAACTCCATCGTGGGCGTGCGGGCCGCGGGACATAATGATTGAGCCAGTTGAACACGCGTTTTGTTCAATAGGATGCCAGTCAACCCCGACATCAGGAAAAAGTCAAATTGCTATGGGCTTCCACATAGACACCCATAGACGCCATAGAGGCTATAGTGGCCATAGCAACGTTGCTATGGCGTCTATGAGTGTCTATGGAGGTCTATGTAGGTGCCTATAGAGCCCATAGCAATTTGGGATTTTCCTGATGGAAGTGCTTAAACCCGTCAGAGGGAAGGGATAATAGAATCTGTTGGTGAACCGCATCCCACGCACTGAAGGTGTTTCATGAGTTCTCCTTCGCAGTCCCGGTTCGACTCCGGACCAGGTTATTACTTCGACTGGGATGTGTCTTTTTCACTCCTAACTTGGCTCTGGGGCTCTCCAATTGTTTTTTGTCGGTTGTTTCCCCGCTTCAAGCTCAGGAGCTGATCTTCGAGGATTCAAAAAAGCGTCGACCTTTCATTCCGGTTGTATGGCACGCATAGCGTAACAGTATTATTGCAAAATTCTCGAAATTTACACAACTAGTTTGATTGAAAACGGCACAACCTCTCAGTGCTAGGAAAAAGACACACCTTCCGGATTAAGCAAAACACACAGGTGTATCGCCTGTTCGAAAAAGCACACAGATGATATATCAGTGTATTTTTTGCACAACCCTCCATCTGTAGAAAATGCACCGCATGAAATAGGCCGAAAAAAATTGCGCAGCCTGATGGCAGGCTACAAAAAAACTCAACTTTGTCCCACATTCGCCACAAATGATCAATTGATCGCGGATCAAGCCGGCATTCCGCATCACAACGGCTCGAGCAGAGAGTGCTCTGGTGCTCGCCGGAATCCCTCGGCGCTCCTGCGGTCTGCTTTGGATTACTTGGCTGCATTTCCTTGCAAAGATGCACGTCAAAAGCTACGGAAGACTGGAAGTCAGGGACGTGCTACCTTCCGGGCAGGATTTCCAGAGCATTGATCTCGAGAAGTCGAATATGAGCTTGCTACTCAGTACTTGAGCGTCTTGGGCACAGCACGTACACGGCGATGGATCAAATGTATAGAAGCTAAATAGAAATGGACCTGTATTGTGATGGCGGGAGCAACAGTGAGGGCGTGGAACTGACAAAGCCGTGGTGGCCGCGTGCCGAATTGAAGGCCCGACAGGGTCCATCAGGTCACAGTGTGACTTGAACCTAAAGGACAATAAGTTGTGTGATTTTCATTCTCAAGGTTGGGTGTTTTTTCCATGGTGATGCAAGCGGTGCAGTTTTTTCAACCTGTGTATTTTGAGTGCTCAGATAAGATGTGTGTTTGTTTTTCAGGTGGAAATTGGGTGTGTTGCAAAGTTTGTGACATTCAAAGTTGTGCATTTGAAAATAGTGCGGGTGGTGCATTTTTTGGCTCAATCAGACAGCTGTGTGATATTTCGTTGAGTTCACCGAGGTTGTGCAGATTTTAATGAAAAAACAGCAGGTTGTGTAAAAAATAATACTGTTACGCTATTACAACCATACGGTTGAATTCCAATCAGTTTCGACTCCCAACCGCAAAATTCATTGCGTATAGCAATCCGTCAGAGGTAAGGAATAATACAACATGGTGGTGAATGGTTTCACACACACTGTGGTTAAGAGTCGGTTCGATGGCTTGCCGTGGATGTTCCCAGTTCGACTCTGGGCTAGGTTATTGGTCGGGTGCCTTCATTCTTTTTCTGCCGTGCACGTCGGTCCACCCGCATAAGTTCAGTAAATTGATAGAGAAGCTCCGATCCTGAACTCGGGCACCCGCAATTTGAACTGGAATTTGGACTCGAACATTGTGGACTTGCGCGAATTGCTCTCTTTCTGTTCAATTCAGAATTTCAGATCAACTGCAACTTCCAACTGCGAATTTATTGTCGATACAATCCGGCCAGAGAGAAGAGAATGAAGCCTGGTGGTGAATATTATGGTAAGACACGCATTATAATTAGGAAATCTTCTCGGGGTTCAAGTGCGTGCTCCCGGTTCGACTCTGGGCCAGGTTATGTCTGTTGATACGAGGTTCTTTTTCCAGCCGTTCAGGTCGCGAGGTCTACCCATGGCCACCTCGTAGACAAAAGGCTACGCTACCCATCGAACATCTTGACAGTGGACTTTTGAACGCGGTGAACGCTTGGATTTGAACGTCGAGCTCGGAGTGCAGAGCGCGAATTAGAAACTTGAATCCATGGACTGAGTTTCGAATCCAAAGAGTACTGCTGGAACGTGGGAGCGGGGCGTGGAGAGCAGGATGCGAAGGCGTTCGATCAAAGAAAGGGTGGCAACGGGCCAAACAAACACGTCCTTCGTCAGGTAAGTCGCCGAGAACAAGGAAAAGACACGAGCGTAGCACGAGGGAGTGAGGGAATTTGGCGGGTAAGGTACGTGCAGTGGACCTTGAGCGTGAAAGAAACGATTTCGTAGCCCAGGGCCGGGTAGCAAATGCGGACAAGACGACATGGAAGAAAGAGAGCTATGTTGACGAGGGTTGCGACTGAAGTCCTGGCGAAATGCGGACAAGACGACATGGAAGAAAGAGAGCTATGTTGACGAGGGTTGCGACTGAAGTCCTGGCGAGGTGAGACAAGCAGTGGAATGCATAGACGCACGGAGCCGGATGAAACAAAGACGATATACCAGCCAAAATGACGCGGCAAGGAGAGGAAACGAGAAACACGTTGTATACTTACAGTACAACAAATACCTACTTACAATTGTTGCTAGAAATACAGCTCTAGGTCGTTATGATCGTTATCGCTAGAGCGGCGTACTCGCAAAGAACGGGTTCGCGTGCAGCGACGCCTGGCGCAGAGCGCGCGGGGCACGGGTCCCGGCAGCGGCGCGGCGTTTGCGGTTCTTCGTGCAGGGTGCCTTGCCGGTGCCGGTAGAGGCTGGGGCGCTCGCGGGAGTGGTAGAACCGTTGATGGAAGAACCCGAAGAGGCGGAGGTGGCGAGTTGCTGCACGACGCTGCACGCGCCGAAGCCTGCGGTAGTTTTCACAGACTGAACCGCGTTGGATCAGGAAAACGAGAGGAAACAGAGGGGAAGAGCAGGACGCACAAGGAGACACAAGTTCCCGTCCGTCCCGCCGGTGCACTTCGTCCCCGCTGGGAGGGTGAGCTTGATTTGGTCGGTCCCATCGGAGGTGGGGTTCTAGATCGCGGTCAAGATAGAAGATGGCGCGAAAGACGTAGACGCACTGCGTTGCCGTTCTTTGTCACGGTGGCCTGGGTGAAGTTCTTGCCCGTGGCCGTGGGGTCGACGAGAACCGAGACGGAACGCGAGCCGTCTGCGCCACTGCAGAGGCCGTGTAAGCAAACGTCCTACAGATAACAAAAAAAAGACGAACGCATTGAAGTTCGTAGCATTGAGCATCACGGTCATCCCGTCCGCCTCAACCGGCACCGCCGTCGAATTGTTGATATTCGCAGCGATGGGGACAGAGCCGCACGGCTGCGCAGTAGACGGGCGCTGGACGTCGTTACGCACGGGGATGCCCGCGACACCAAGCGCGGGAGATGGCATGGCATGCGCCGAGGCGTGAGCAACGAGCAGCAAGAGAGTGAGCAGGGAGGAGCAGAACATCGTCGAGTTAGAAGTTTCGTGAATTGAAATTTTGGAAGGAAAGTGAAAAAAGCTGAAGGAACCGGTCCTAGAAAGTCGTGGGGAATGTTAATGGCCAACCCGAGGAAATGGCATCGCTTTATAGCAGCTGGCAGCCGTCACGGTGGCACGGTGCACAATGGAGGAGGACAATGGCGGCATTTGTTGTTGTTTGGCATCATCCCCGTTCTTTTCTTTTCTTTCCCCATCGTCTACAAAGGTCGATAAAGGCCGTATTCAAGCCACAAAGGCCGTTGGCATGAAGTTTTACATGGCGACAGGTGCAAGCGCCGACTTCGAAAAGCTTGGCGAGGCCCAAACTTGGCACAAACCATTCAGAAATTCCAGCCTAACCGCTTGCTGGCCGCAGCGACGCTAGTTTATATGCCGAGTCTTTCCTTTAACAGTTCAACGTCTGAGATATGCTGCACTAGCCTAAAGTCTCTCACTCGAGCCTGAAGATTCTTACTTTTCTGCCGAGCGCCTACCTCTCCGACGTCTTCGCGGTTTCCTTTTTCTTTCACGACCTCATACTCGCTACTCTTTCTCGTTGCTCCTCTTTTATGTTAAACATTTCGCTTCCATCTTGATCTCGGCGTCCATCTCCATCATGGGTTCCCTGGTAGCTTCACCGCTTGAGCTTCTGGTCGTCCTGTGTTGTCGGTCATTCTCCTGCACATCGATCGCGGTTAACCCTGCCCGAGTCCGCATCCTTATCGTGGAGTTCACCTGCCTGCGCATAGGAGGGCTCGCCAACCGACATATTATCGAGATGAACGCGGGCATACTGGTCCCTTCACACGATCCCGCTTGCTTGTGCTACCTAGAGTTTTCTCGCTTCAATCCCCGTTCCCAAATACGCAGAATTTGTCTGAGGTATGTTTATTATCCATTGTAGTTTCGCGTTCGACCAATAGACTTACTCAGTTTCGAACGTGCTTCAAGGTTTTGCGGATGATTTCGGGTGTATTTACCACGCGCATCTTATCTTCCAACCTGCTCATAGGGATCAAATTCGTCCGTTTCTTGCAACGTTCGAATCGCAGATGCGACAAATGCCATAAATCTGGTTCAGATTTTAGAATTCTGGTGAATGCGACCTTGTGCATCGTCGGCCATCATACGCGCTTCGCGAACGAGGAGATATCATGCGTCGGACTCTGTTGTGCGGGAAAATCCTCCTATCTGAATTGGTTCTATCTTTGCACAGCGACGGTAACGCACAGGAGCTCACAGGACCTCATGAACCTCATTGTAAGACTGCAGCTGCGCGTCACCATAGATTATTGGGGAAGCTGGAAGAAATTCTGATGAGCTCAGAGCGCAGAAGAAGACAAGCTATTCATCGGTGGATCATCTGGCCCCGCACTGAGGCGGTTCTTTGCTGATTTTGGGATTGCGATGTAGATCGAAGCGAGGTGAAGTGCAGGAATTCTAAGTTCGATTCGCTGACTGGCGGCTACGACACACCAGAGATACGCCCAAACAAACGGTGATGATGCTCGAACAGACGGACGGGTGAATGGATTTTGATTTATTTTATAACTTCGCGACCAATGAAGGCTCGGACCGTGCCGTCGGTAGTCAAAAGATAGAACCTGATCTTACCCATTCGATCTCACGGTAGAACTTCTATAGGACTCGATCTATAAAACCACGAAAGAAAGTGACAGAAATTGGATACTCAGCTCCTCATGAAGTCCATCCTCTCCATTGTTTTGCTCGCTCTCGCTGCGATCACCGTTGCAACACCTACCACCCGTATGTTTACATTGATCAATGTCTTCGAGTGTTGAAGCTGACGAATGGACTTCAGCGAGGAGTGTGGCCAACAACATTGATGTTCCTGCAGGGGATAGTGAATTCAAGAAGCTTGAACTCGCATTCTAGGGTGATTCATCCCCCTGCATTCATTTCGAGCCTGCTGACTGTGTCGATAGGCTATAACTGAGTATCTATAGTGAAGTCTGGATTGTTTTGACGGAATATGCTTTGATTTGGGATGAGCGGTGGGGGGCATTGTTTCGGTAGAACGTGAATGGCTGATTGTGTCCGTGAAATTTGAACGCTATATTTGAACACGACGCCCACTTCGTGCGGTGCGAACGCACCGAGACGCACCGCATGGATCCCGTTTTCGGGATTATTACTGTATCTAAAAATCCAAACTCGATCATGGGAGTCGAACATGCCGAAAGTCACTGTTCATCTGATAAGTAGCCGGATGGGGAATGGCGAGCGTACCGAACGGCGAACGCCGGATCTGAGTCATCTGACCGGAATCCTCTCTCTCTCGAAGTCTTCTCTGGCGTTGCTCTGGCCTACACCGTGTAAAAGCCACCGGGGATTCCGTGCGCGACTGGACACGGCCCAATTCCTCCCTCCTCTACGCTGCACTTCAATTCACATCCCCAAGGCCCAAGCCATGTCGAGGGCACAAGGATACCAGCCACTTAGTACTGATCCGTACCACTCAGCACCGACCAAGGCGGTGTGGATTTCTCGTCGTATTCTCGTTGGTCTTGCCATCTTTGAAACCCTCGCACTACTCGCCGTTCTGGGTCTCCTTGCGCGGACATCGCACACATGTACCCGCGGCCCTACACTCTACTGTACCTCCAATGCCTCGCGAGAGCCGTAACCTGTCACTGACTGTTTATAAAGCCCCCGTACTCCCAGTTGTCGAGAACGAGGTCCGTGTTTACGACGTTGGGTCTGGTCAGAGGTGTTCTTTTTCTTTACCGTCCGAGTTTACTAATCTAGTTCAGAGGATGGCGATCCGTCCCCCTTCCAAATACCCTCGTCACCCGAACTCGACAAAATGTGGACAGATCTCTACGATTGTGAGCGACTATCTTCTCGCACAAAATTCATAACGAATGCACGTGCTAGTCGGAGTCTCTAAGATTACGAAGGACGAAGCCGCAAGACTTCCCAACAAGACTCAAGCAATCCCCGGCGACTCTGACTATTATGTGTGTACTCTGCCGGTCCCAGCTTGACTCCATTGATGGATCCCCAGATCGCGGAACTGGAAGTATTCCATAACCTGCATTGCCTGGTATGTCCGTGAAACTAGTCAGGCCCAGCTTACATACCTTTCGCGGAAGGACCAAGTCAGAAAGGGGGCAGGTACCTCATCCGACCGTAAAAAGCAGACGCTGATCATCTGTACCTTTAGCTCGACCCGGACTACTACCCCGAATACCGAATGTCTTCCAACGACTCGAGCGCCTTGGCGAAGAATGCGAGGCAACATGTTGGTAAGTTAGCAATCCCGTACATCAGTGTTTATTTATTGAATCCTTGCGATCCGCCCTAGTGCACTGTTTGGATTGGGTTCGCCAAGCCCTCATGTGTAACGCCGATATCAGCGTAGTCGTGTAAGTTGTGACATGGTCTTCTCGTATCTCTCTGATTCAATGGACATTAGTTGGCAATGGGACCACTCGATAAACGCTACCAGAATCAGGGGTGACGTTGCACACACCTGCCGCAACTTTGAGAAATTACGGGACTGGGGGAAAGAGCACATTCTGATCGAGTATGATCCAACAGTGAACATCGAGGACGACATAGTTGTTCCAGTCATCCAGAGTGACTTCGGACGTTGATCTACCTTCTTGTGTACGATATTGCTCATGCAGCTAGTCATTTGGGATTTACGACAAACTATAGGCGCATTGTGAATGTATCGAAGACGAGGCTTGATATGGGAGGTGTGCACGGGAGCAGAACGTATGGATTGAAGGAAGACAGTCGTGGCAGGCGGCATCTCCCGCTCATGTCCGAAGCTTCAGGCATGGCTCGCGTATCCGCAGTCCGTGTCGAGTATACAGCCCCTCGACACCCCTCGTTTGGCATTTGGAGTGGGAGCGTATGAATTCATCCGTCCTGCGCGAGCACAGAGCAAGAATGTGTAAAATTGGGAATGTATTATCGCCAAAAAGTTTGTATCGGGCAGTACAACCAACTGGCCCGAAGGGCCGTCATATCTCCTTGAGAAAATGACGCGAAAATCCAGCCCCTCCTGGCGAAGCAACTTGAAAAGCTCGTCAGAAGGAAGGAAGAATAAGATCTGGTGGTGAACGGTCTCACATGTACTGCAGCTACTGCTATTCAAACACCTGAGTCAGTGGCGTACGTACTCCCGGTTCGACTCCGGGCCAGGGTATAATTCGAGCATGGTGTTCTTTTTTCAGCCATCCGCGTCGGTCCAATGGTATCGACTCGAAAGTTCAAATTGCGTCATGTATATGGGGCTTACGAAGGACCGAGCGGGTGAGAATCCGGCGCGAGGTGGTTGGTTTAGGCCAGGTTGAAGCTTGAATTTGTGGAACCTGGAGCGCGTCCGGTGCGATGCGAACAAGGATGTCCTTTGGATATAATACATTGAAGCGTGGGAGCGGGCGAGAATTTCGGGTCGAGCTGAAGATTTGACCTTGAATTGAACATCGAGCTCGGAGTATGCAGTCGAAGTTCCAATCTGCAAAAAAGTCCCAAATACAAAGACTACAGGGATGTGGGATCGAATTGGGATTGAATGCCAGAGAGAAGGATGCCAAGTAGCGATGTTTGCTGAAAGAAATGAAGAGACGATCGTGGGGAAATGGGCCAGGTATGTGGAGGGGAGCTTGAGGACGGGAGAAACGAGTACGTCTGGGTGGGGTCCGGGTCCGCGAGGAGGAATTTGGAGACGGAGACGAGACGAGACGGGGTTGAGGGCAGGATGGAAGAAAAGACGTGCACTTGATGAGGGTAGCAACTTGAAGTCAAGGCGAGACGAGGAATGGGGTAGACGCTCAGAGACGAACAAAAAAGGCGAGGGAAACAAGAATTGTATACTTACAACGCAATACCTAGTTACAAACCGTGCTAGAAATACAAAGCTCTAGAGGTCCTTATCGTTATCGTGATGTGCCAGATCGAGAGCGGGCCGCCGGGGGGCAGCGCTGCACTACAGCGGCGTGCTCGCAAACAAAGGGTTCGCGTGCAGCGAAGCCTGGCGTAGAGCGCGCGGGGCGCGGGTTCCGGCAGCGGCGCGGCGTTTGCGGTTCTTCGTGCAGGGGACTTTGCCCGTGCCCGTGCCGGTGGAGGCGGAGTCCGCACCCGAGGACGAGGAAGAGCCGTTAGTGGAAGAACCCGAAGCGGAGGGAGTGGCAAGTTGTTGGACGACGCTGCATGCGCCGAAGCCTGCTGTGGTCTTTACGGACTATGTGGGACACGGGTTAGTGGAAGATGAGCGAACGAGGTGAGGCAACGCACCAGGAGACACAAGTTTCCCTCCGTCCCGCCGGTGCACTTCATCCCCGCTGGGAGGGTGAGTTTGACTTGGTCGGTCCCATCGGAGGTGGGGTTCTAGATCGCGTTCAATATACAAGATGGCGCGAAATAAGCAACCAGACGCACTGCGTTCCCGTTCTTGGTCATGGTGGCCTTAGTGAAGTTCTTCCCCGTGGCCGTGGAGTCGACGAGCACCGAAACGGATCGCGAGCCGTCTGCGCCGCTGTAGAGCAACATAAGTAAAGGGTAAGGTAAAGAAACGAAAAGCGACGCACGCGTTGAAATTTGTAACATTCAGCATAACAGTCATCCCGTCCGCCTCCACCGGCACCGCCGTCGAGTTGTTGAGGTTCGCAGCGATAGGGACAGAGCCGCACGGCTGCGCAGTAGACGGCCGCTGGACGTCGTTGCGCACGGGGAGGCCCGCGACACCAAGCGCAGGAGAGGGCATCGCGTGCGCCGAGGCGTGGGTAACGAGTAGGAGGAGAGTGAGCAGCGAGGAGGAGAACATCGTCGAGCCAGAGTTACAGAAAGTGTCGTGGATTGAAATTTGAAGGGAAAGTGAAGAAAGCTGAAGGAACCGGTCCTTGTAAGTCTTGGGGAATGTTAATGGCCAACCAAAGGAAATAGCATGGCTTTATAGCAGCTGGTAGCCATCACGGTGGCACGGTGCACAATGGAGGAGGACAATGGCGGCATTTGTTGTTGTTTGGCATCATCCCCGTCCTTTTCTCTCGCCATCGTCTACAAAGTTCGCATTCAAGCCACAAAGCCCGTTGGTGTGACGTTCTGCAGTAAATGAATGTAGACGCCGACTTCGGAAGACTTAACGAGGTCACAAACCACTCGAAAATTGCAGCCTCCGACTTGCAGGCTGCGGCGACGAGTTTATTATCCGCCGAGTCTTTTCCTCAACAGTTCAATATTTTCAATGGCTGAAATCTAGCCTAAAACTTCCCACTTGAGCCTGAACGCTCCCACTTTCTGCCGAGCAGCTACCTCTCCGACGTCTCCGCAGTTTCCTTTTTCTTTCAAGACCTCAGGCTCGCTATTCTGTCGACAGTATTCTATTCCCAACTTTGGTTACCATCTCGGGGCCCATCTGCAGTCTCCCATCTCCCTTGTATCTTCGCCCCGCTTGTCCGTAGAGCGTTCCCCCATCCGCACGGCCTCAAACATTTCGTCGGCGATGTGAACCCGATACTGCGCATGCTGTCGTAGGAGGCCTTGGAAAAGCATTTATGAGCGTCGACTGTCCGACGCACCCGGAGAATCCAGATTCTGATCTGCATACGTCCACACGCTCAAATCTCGCCCTCGATTTTGTGCCCGGCCGCATCCAAATGAGGCAACCGCGGACCAGGATACTCGAGCCTTCCATGTACGATCCACCAGAACGTCGTGAGAGCGACGCAGCCGACGAGTATGACTGAGTTGTAGTTCATCGCCTGCAAGAAGAAAACCGCATCAGCGTCATGCATACAACGATGCTAGGAGGGGTATGCACCGGCACGGTCGCAGGGAGCGCGTATGGGAAGCAGAACATGACGTTCGTGAATACGATCAGCAGCACCGCGATTGCGTTCAACACGAAGCCCGCTCTGCCCATCCAGAACGGGCCCTGGGGAACGTTCTTGCGCCCGGAGAGGAGGTGCGGGAGGATGGCCATGGCGTAGGATGTCGTGGTGAGGATCACGAATGACCCGCTGAGGTCCGAAAATGCGGTTTTGCTCCCGAGTTGGATCGCACCGAATGCGGTCGTTATGATGCCTAGGAGGAGACGACATTGGTTTAGTCTGGGACTCTGGGTTGCGCTAAGAATGCTTACCGCAGAACACGGTGGCGGGTACCGGACAGCTGAGTCGTGTCGATGCTTTACTGAAGAAAGCGGAAAACGGGGTGACATTGTCGCGTGCCAACGCCCAGTAGATGCGCCCCGTCTGAAAACAACGCGCGTCAGTCAGCATTCCAGATTTCTTCATGGACTCCCAAAGCAACCCACGGTGATGTTACCCGATACGCATGTCATAATCGACAAGAACACAATGAGCAACAGACCGAACGTGCCGCCCTTGTTTCCCGTGCTTGTGCATAGACCGCCGCGAGGGGAAAGGACCCGTTCGAGGTGAGAACTGCATCCAGATCCGTGATGGCAAACATGAGCGGGACCGCGTAGATGAATCCCGCTAAATCATCACATGAGCTTGAGCAACGCTCGAATAGAATGAATGCGACGCACTCAACGTGCCCAAGGTGATCTGGGCCGCGATCGCCTTGGGTAGATCCCGCCTCGGATGGGGGAGCTCTTCCGCCATGTGCGTCACCGAATCGGGTGTCCCGATGGTGAATGCGCCGTTGAGCATGCCCGTAAAGAACGCGACGCCTCCAGACCATCCTGTCGCGTTCTCCCAGTCACGGAAGACAAATGAGGCGGATGCGTGGGATTTGGAGGCAGCTAGAACCTATTCTACCTGTTAGCCATGGACGCGTGTTCCAAAGATAACCAGAGAAAGAAACACACGATAACGGTGACCAAACCCCCAGCGAGGAGAACGAACAGCCCGAATCTGTGCAACACGGGCATGAACCGGTTGAAGAATATCACTGTTAGACAGCAGAACCAGTCGATGAGGACGTAGACGACGAAAATATGCCAGGGCTGAAGAACGCGAGTCTGAGCAGGCGGCAGGTGCTTTGAAAGATGAAGACACATACATTTACGACGAAATCCGGATGGAACACGACGTACATCTGCACGATGACATTCGCAGGGATTACGACTATAGCGGCGAGCCCAAATATCCAGCCGTAAAAGTTGATTAGACCTGCACTAATAGATTAGCGTGGCGTTCACATAAAGGCTGAACTAACGGTGGACTTGCCCGTGAAGAAGCCCAATGCTCTTCCGTATTTGGGCCCGCCCGCAACCGATGCCCAGTGGTAGACTAAGAGTCGCGGCCGCTGTTAGAATGGGAACCTTATGCAGAACCGCGAAACTTACCTCCACCTGCACTCGGTATGGAGCTTGCCAACTCGGCGATGCATGTGGCTACGAACCCGTAATATACGCACGACGCGAGGAACTCGTATATGATGCCCGGGGCACCTCCGTTCGCGACGGCGATTGTAATGGACCCGCCTAAAGCCACCCAGGCATTATCTAATCCAGGCATCGATGTCAGTGGGGAGCGCGATACGAGTCACGAAACAAGCAAGACTCGCCGATGGTCAGCGCCGTGGCGCATATGCTCAACAGCCCGTACTGTCTATCCAGCTGATCCGCGTGGCCGCTCGCGTTGACTCTGACTCCCGCCTCCCTGCTCGTCACGATAGTGTCGTTCTCTTGCGCCTTCTTCTCTATGTCCGAGTCCTTTTCTCCGCGGTACGCAATGGGATCCGCCATCGGACAGACAGGCTGACTGCAGTGGAGAATCGTCGTGAGGGGGATGAGAGTGAGATAAGGAGAAGCCGCCGTACGCGCGTTACTGGACCAAGCTTCGTGAGAAACGGACCCTCGCCTCGTGAGAAAGAACCGTTTGGTTACAGTGGGTCTGCTGACGGGAATAGATCTTAACGTCCTCCGCCAAGAGTGCGCGGGAAAGCGTAAGTAGCCCGGGTTCAGACCGGGGAAAGGTGGTACCCTGCTGCGAGTCGAATTTAATCTGGGACTAGAGTCAGAACAAACGGATACTGTCGAGAAAATCGCCAGGAAATACCGGGAAGAGGCACAGTGGACGTGTGTCGAAATTTCAACGACGTAGCGTACCATCGTAAGAATAAAGACATGACAAGTGCGGCAGAGGTGTTTCGAGAATTTGCGTCCTGGAGGACGTCGAATCTTGAATATACGCATCGCAAGACGTGCACGTAAAATCGCGTGGTAAAACCCGGTAACGGCGAGAAACTGTGTATATTGAGACCATTAAGTAAACTAGAAAAGCCTCTGGACTTACAAACGATGGAAACTGGAGAGTTTCAAATATATATGATATGCAGAAGATAAGGGTGGGGCGAGAAAGTGAGGCTGAGTGTAGGAGCCTAGTCCTGGAGACAAGTAGAAGAGAGGAGAAAGTGGCTGAAGAAAAAGCAAAGCGTCTGCGAGGCCTAGGATTCTCGAGCGCGAAGCAGTCAATGGGAAGGCGCAGCGGTTGCGGTATGTCCGACGCGCGACGCGATGGCAAGGTCGAAGTACTCCCCAGCAGCGATGACGTGGGAGAGCGTCACGTGAAGCATCTTTGATGTCGTACCGCCACTTCCCACACTTTTGCGGAAGTTGAATTGTGCAGGCGTTTCTTCAAGTTCCCAACTCTCAACTCTGGACTCTACCCTTCAATGAAGGGCGTAATTTTCCGGTTTCTAACCCGCAGCCAGCTTCGATCAACCTCCGATCTAACCCTTATTTTCCGTTCGCTTTCATGAACAGTGAATTCAGTTTGGTTCCACCACATTTCAAACTCTTTATAAGATTCAGGCATGTGGCAGAAGGTAGGAGGCGGCCTTCGGCCGCCGACCGGCTTGTATGCTATAATTATGTTGGAACTCCGCGGACAAGCCGCGAACTTTGGGCGTCAATCGGGCGTCACAAATTTCCGGCCACAGCATTGACTATATTAGATGGAAATGAAACACTCACACCGGAGATTGCCATCTTTCAGTTGAACTGATTGTTGACAAAAGCTAATTCGTTATCTAAAGTAACGACCTGGAAACCAGCTGAGCTGAAAACCAAACCAATTCTAGTTCTAACAGTTAATACTTTCGGCACAACGGACACTACATCTATCAGTTTTGGATTTTGGCTAAACCGAAACATTATTTAGCGAATTTAGAGTCGGACGAACTGAAAATCAAGGTGAAAGCATTTGTTTCAGTCACGAAAGCAGTCGAACCAATACTAGAACCAAAATATAATGTAGCAGTTGTGTTTCAGTTGAATTGATAAGAGGACCAAAATTTGAACCAATACTCCCAGTTTTGGTCCAACCAGAACTAAATGTTTTAGTTTTCAGTTGAACTAAAACATATAGTTTCAGTTTATATTTCAGCTTCAGCTGAAATTAAAACCAAAACATTTAGTTTTGGTTCTGGTATTGATTCAACTGCTTTCACGACCAAAACAAATACTTTCAGTTTGACTTTCAGCTCGTCTGATTTTGAATTTGCTAAGTAATGTTTTGGTATAGCCAACATCTAAAACTGATAGCTGTAGTTTCCGTTGTACCGAAAGTATTAACTCGTAGAACTAGAATTGGGTTGGTTTTCCGCTTAGCTGATTTCCGAGTCGTTACTTTAGATAACGAATTAGCTTTTGTCAACAATCAGTTGAACTGAAAGATGGCAATCTCCGGTGTGACTTGGACCTTCTGCGATCTCCGGATCGTCCGAGCTGTTTGTCTTCTCTCTTTGTCACTTCTACTGTACCCTTGTCTAAAAATCGCTTTAACTGAAACCAAAATTTATTGATCATCTCGGTGGACGAAAAATCCTAAAATAAGATGAACACAAGATCATTTGGTTGAAAAGTAAGTATACTAATAGCTTGAGTATAGCTGAACCCACGCAGGGCACGTGGTCGTGTTTGTGACTATTTGCGCTTGCAGCCTCTTGTCTCCCACCATGTCGACCGGCCTCACTCCCTCGGAAAAGCATACCTCGCTGTATCCAACACCCTATGGCGTTTCATTTATACAAGCAATGGCCCCTGGTTATCTCAATCGATCCCGTGTGCTTGGTTGGGTGCTCTTAGTCTCAATCATCGGTTTCTTCGTCATTGGCGGTTCTCCTGCCGCCCAAGACCCTTTCTACTCCAAAGTATCGCTTGTGAACGGTATCTGTCCTGGCGTCAGGAATGAGACGGTGTCGTATGCCGGGCATATAGGGCTTAACAGTGATAGTCCTCACTCCCCAAAGCGCTCCTTCTTTTGGTTAGTGGATGTCCTCCAAAGCGTGGCGCTTGTTTCTGAGAATTCACAGGTACTTCGAAGCGGAGGATGATGCAGTAAATGCACCGATAATGTAACTGCTTTCTCAGTGGTATCTACCCGCTAATCAGTTCTGTCCTCAGCCTGACTGTCGGTGGAGGGCCCGGAACCAGTGGGATGATGAATCCGCTTTTTGGACAAGCTCCGTGTATTGTGACCGCCGACGGGCTGGTCCCAAACCCACACCGATGGACAGAGCATCACAATTTGATCGCACTTGACCATGTATGTCCTAGGAATAGCTTCCTTGAACTTTTACTTATGGGTACCCTAGCCGATTGGTGTCGGGTTTTCCTTCGGGTCTCGCGTTAATAGTAGCCGTGCTGCAGCCTACGATGTATATGATTTTCTCCAGAAATTCTTTGTCTTATTTCCACACCTTGCGCGGTAGGTCTGTGCATTCAGTTTAGCACTGAGGACTGATATGGTAAAAAGGAATAAATTCATTGTATCGGGAGGCTCTTACGGGGGAGTTTACGTCCCACACATTGCGACCGTCATTCAGGAACAAAACATGCTCATAGCCGCTGATCAAGGACGCAAGGGTGCGATTCCAATCAACCTCGACGCACTCATTCTCAGCAATCCATTCTCTGTAAGGAAATTGTGCCTATCATGATGACCTCTTTCTTGATATTCATCCTCTGACACCAGGACCCGACCTCGCACTTCAGATGGCTTCTCCACTACCGGTGTATGGACCACCAACTTTTCAACGAAACAGATTGCAGACGTCTGTATTCGGAGCTTCCCACTTGCTTGGACAGTATCGACCTGGCTCTCGAGATCCCCACCGTCGAAAATCGGGTCAAGGCCCGGACTTTGTGTAATCAACTGAACAATGCTGATCCGCACGGTATAGTGTTTGAAGACATACGGCGTACAGTATGTCGAGACCTTTTCTGTGGTATAATTGTTATTGATCGCCCTCAGTGTATCCCAGAGGATGAAGCACCGGATGCCTGTCACCCTCAATTCCGCTGGGTCGAGGCGATCTTCAGGAATGCATCAATCAAGGATACAATGCGGATACCGCAGGAGCTAAATTATACAGCACTCAACATGGACATAAATACCGAATTTCATGCAGCAGGCGATGCGTGAGTAGTCCAACTTTACTTGGAGTTTACTCCCGACTCAGGAGTATGGACAGTATACAACCACATCATCTATTATATGTACCGCTGTTAGAAGCCGGCGTGAGAGTCCTCCGCAAGTAATTTCTCGCCCTGGTATTTTTGTTCTTTGACCTGCGGTAGATTATATCGGTGCGCAGGACGCCAATTGTGCTTGGCTGGGTGTTTTCTCATTTGCGAGTGTCCCGCTATCACTGGTGCTCACCTGACGTGTCCCCCGCACAGCTGAAGCTCCTCCCAACAACCTTTCAAAAACAATTTCTGTCTGCGCCCGATGTACCCTGGCCCGCCATCAATGCGACGGTTCGGAGTGTTGGCAAAGGCGCAGGCAATATGACTTTCATTCTTTTAGCCGAAGCAGGCCATTTTGTGCGTGCGAAGTCTGGAGTGTACTTTATTCTGATGCATGATTTACAGGTTGTGGGCGACCAACCAGTATTGGCGAAACTGATAACGGAGAAATGGATAGCAAATCAGCCGTTTCTCGAGACACAAGACGCAATTCGTGTACTGAGTTACTAGTACTACATATGGGAGGCTTAGACGCTACAATATATCACCCTCGATATGTCCGTACTTATGTCCGAAGCGGCCTGGATATTCCCACTCCTCGCGTAGTGGGCCGCACTTCGGTTGAGGAAATCAACCCACCCGTGCTTGAATGAGCGCTAAAATGCGGGTGGAGCCGAGCTGCCGAGGAGCTGATGAGTTTCAATTAGTGCTGGCCAAAATATGATACGGATACGCAAAGGTGGGATGTCTCGGTTCGACTCCGGGCCAGGTGATACTACTGTACAGTTTCGATCACGATCAATTCGAATCGAACACGGGATTTTTGATACAATTAAAATCCAAAAGAAATCCCACAAATCGAGAAAACATTATTTCCGCAATAAAAAAAAAGTTGGTGTGACGCGTGACTTCGAATTGAGCGAAACTCTACAGTAGAGGAAAGTCTCACCTTTTTCATGCCTAAAGGTTAGTAAGATTCTGCCCCCCGGAATCCTGGATTCCGTTCACGTAGATCTGAACAGGCTGCCTCAAGGTTCCCTAAGAGATGTGCGTTCCACTTGAACCCGGGGCCCACTTTCTTCTCTCCGAACATGGAAAACGCGAAATTTCCGATTGGCTCTCGCTTCACTTCTTTCTCGTGTGTCCAGCGACGGCTTCTCAGCTTTTTGTGCGGAAGGCCAACAATTTACTGATTCGCGAAGATCTTGTCTTATCGGATCTTACCGTTCCCATAGATCTTATCTCCATCACAGATAACGCAGAATCTCACCAAGATTGCGATGTGTTGCAAAGACTTTCAATTCCTGAACTTAAATGATCCTGTGTTTATCCAGCTGCCTTACATCCTTGCAGTGACTATGAAGTTCCGGTCAGTTTGAATGAAAGTACGCTTGAAGAGCATACTGTAATCTGATAACGAGTCGTAATTGGATCATTCCGTGGCAAAAAGAAAGTGATGTGCGGTTGAACTGTAGCACTAAAGTGAAGTGAGGGGAGGCAAGTGCGCAACGCTGATACAGAGAGGCTAGGATGACCGAGAGGTTTCAATAACCGTTACATTTGGGAGCCGGGTAATTCCGGCCATCACGGCTCCAGCTTCCGAATCGTTTTGACAGCTTTTGACAGGCTGTCTCCGACGGACCTCTTCTCGGATCCTCACCGCCCAACTTGGGGTCCGACGGAGATTTGTTCTTTATAGCCCGGCGCATCTCCCCCTGTATTCCCATTCTAATGCTCTTCCGACTCATTCTCTCTGCGGTGGGCGCCGTCGTTGGCGCCCAGATCCTGCGATCCATCTACAGACTCGCACATTGGTACATCTTCTCACCCTTCCGATACATGCCTGGGCCCCCGAATCCCAGCTGGGTTTACGGACACTTTGGACATATCACTGTATGTTCCATTTTCAGTCCCTTTGATTCAAATCTGACCAGACTTCTGTGGGTTAGTTTCCTGCAACTCAGAAATGGCAAGCAGAGTACGGACCGACCTTCAAATTCCACAATTTCCTTAGTGTAAGTAGCTTCATTTTCACACGCGAGTTATTCGGTCCTTAATTTCCTCATTACAGACTACGTCGCTGTACACGATCGACACCGTTGCTCTTCACCGTATTGTCAATAATTCGGAAATATATCAGAAGTCGCCGATGGTGCGCTTCAATATGACCCTGATGCTCGGAAAAGGTGAGCCCCTTCCCATGAGATCCATGTGCAAACAAGTAATGGGGTATTCAATCAGGACTGCTCGTTGCGGAGGACGACGAGCACACAAAACTCGTGCGTATCAGTTCTGTGCAGTACAGTTTCTCATATTGATAATTCCCGCAGAGAAAAATCATGGTCCGTACTCACCCTCTCCTATTCTTTATAATGCTCCACGATAGCTTCCAGAGTCCCGCGTTTGGACTTTCCCAGATCCAAGGGCTTACCCAACTCTTCGTGGATAAATCTTTAGAGGTGACCTACAACTTCGCAAGCGTTTCGAATTCAGCTCTAATAAATCATGCAGCTGAGCGAGTTCTGGGCACAGCAGCCTCAAGACGAATCCGGATGGGCGCGCATCGACGTGCTTGCTGGGTTGAAAGCGATGACCCTTGACGTCATCGGCCTTGCGGGTATGTACTCCATCCCTCGAACCATATCAAACCGCCTCCGGCTGATGATTGCACTCAGGATTTAATTATCAGTTCAACTCGCTCGATGCCAACAAAGAACCCTCAGAACTCGGCAAGGCGTTCAGAGAGGTGTTCCTCCAGGGCAGAAATCGCAATCCTACCGCAATTACAGTCCTGCGCGCGCGGTTCCCCATCTTGTTACCTCTCCTCGTGCGCTCCACCGGCCCAATGTTGAACTCATTTCTGATTCACCGCTCATAGCGCCCTCCGAAGCGGATGGCTCAAGGCCGCGACACGATGACCCGGATCGGCCAGCAGCTTCTTCAGGAAGCCAAGGATGCGGTTGCGTCGGGCGAGAAGGTTGTCGAGCGTAAAGATCTGCTTTCCCTCCTTGTGCGATCGAATATGGCCAAAGATATTCCGGAGAGTCAGCGCCTCAGCGACGATGTGGTTGTTGCTCGTACGCATCCTTCTTTCTCTACATATTTACGACCTCATCTCAATGCCCATAGAACTCCCAACCTTCTTTGTCGCAGGTGAGCTTCATGATCGCAATTCTGCAGTGTTCCTTTAACTATCAACTCCCGCAGGGCACGAAACCACCAGGTAAGCTCGTCTTATACGGCGCTCCCTACAATAACGTACCAACCCCCCGCCCGCAGCACGGCGACCACCTGGGCCCTCTACGCTCTCTCCACCCACCCCGCGGTCCAGACAACCCTGCGGGCCGAGCTCCAGACAATGGGCACCGACAGCCCCTCGCTCGACGCGCTAAACGCGCTGCCGTACCTCGACAAAGTCGTGCGCGAGGTGATGCGCGTGCACTCGCCGGTGGTGTTCACGAACCGCATGGCGATGCGAGACGATGTCATTCCGCTGGGGACGCCGTATACCGATACGCGCGGGGTGCAGCATGATAGTATAGTGTGCGCCTTCTTCGTCGATCTTTGTCTTGAGTCTCGACTGACTGTGTTGCTTTGGACATAGGGTATCGAAGGGCCAAGTCATCTATGTCCCCGTCGCTGCGTTGAATCGCGACACGCATATTTGGGGCGCTGACGCTGCAGAGTTTAAGTACGTGTTTGCCGAATATGAAATGATATATATGCTCATTCTCATTGTCACAGACCCAACCGATGGGATGCAATCCCCGACGCAGCGAACGCGATCCCTGGCGTGTGGTCGCACCTCTTCAGCTTCCTCGGCGGCCCACACAATTGCATCGGGTGGCGCTTCTCCCTCGCCGAGTGCGTTATTCATTCTTTTTTCCATTCATTCGTTCTGTCTTTTTTCCTGCATTCCCTTTCCAACTCAACCTGACTCATCCACGTAGAATGAAATCCCTCCTTTACACCCTGATCCGCACGTTCGAGTTCGAACTCGCGGTGCCGCAGGAGGAAGTCACTGTCGGCGGGCGCACGGCGGTGCAGCGTCCGTCGTTGGTTAGCGAGCCCGAGAAGGGACCGCAGCTCCCGATGCGCGTGCGGAGGGTGCAGGTCTAACGACGTGAAAAGGGAGAATAAATATGTGCTGAGAGAGATTGTTTGCCTAGGACGTCCAACTTTGAAGCCATTAATATAACGTTGAGATCGCGCGAAGCAGTGAGGAGCGCCTGCAAGACATTACCATACTGTCAGAGTATCGCATCGCTACGATCTGTGAATTATCTATATCATGCGCGTGCATTAAACATTTGAGGTGATACCAACAGACACCAGACACGATTGCGCCGGCTCCAATGTATGCCCCGCTTTCAACGAGCTCAAGAATGCAACCCCGACTCAATATCACCAATCTTTTGCTTGTTCGAATCTTCTTCAAGCCTTCCGAATTGCTGATCACATTATGATGCCTATACATAATTATGAATGCGCCCGGGGGAAAATTGAACACGCGTACTTTGTGAGGAAGACGTTGGGCGTTTCTTGGAAAAGGTCTCGCGTTCCTAGGAGTCGACTGGCATCTCGGGTTTCGAAACCGTCGCAAGATCCTTGGTAGATATCTCGCATTCCTCAGAACGCGTCTCATGATCCTTGGCAGCCGTCACACGTTCCTCCTCCTTGCGTTCAGACCTGGAAACATTCTGGATAACGCGGCAGATCTGTAGACCAGCTTTGGATTAGGCCCCAGAGCTAACAAGTGATGTCACGTACCGTCTTATGTCTTGCCCAGTCCTGCGTCTGGCAGGCGACGCTAGCAGTGCAACCAACAATAAATGAACTTCGTGCGGTGATGGGAAGTGTATGTACGGCACCTGCAATATCTGCGGGTATGACCCTCGTTAATAATCGAAAACCATGACAAAGCGGCAAACGGACCTGACGAGCTTGCATTTTCCGCAGCGCGACATACCACTCCTAGAAGTCACGGTCGACTGCAATTCCTTGCGGCAGATCAGACAACCGCTAGAAAGCCCGCTGCCCAACGCGTTGGGGCGAGGGATTGTGCCAAATGTGATTGGGGACTTGGAGTAGCCCGTGCCACGACGCCGGTTGTACATCTCCACCATTTTGGGCGCTGCGCGTTGCATTTTCGCTGCACATGTATCGCAGGCTGCGGTGATCTAGTAATAGTACAGGTTCGTGAGCCGTATGCTCATCCGAACAAGCGCGAACTAACGATGATGGTGCAACGTTGATATAGATGCTCGGACGCGGTATACATCGATGTCCAGTCGATGTCGGTTGCGGGGAGATCTAAATCGAGATCTTTCAATGACCAGATCATTCAGGTAAAGAGAGATGCCAATGTGTACGCACCACACTGCAGACACGCCCATTTCTCGGAATTGTGCATCAGCTCGGGGCCAATCCTCTCGATGAATTCACGGTAACTCGTCTCAATCTCCGTATCCGTGAAAATATCGTACCACCCGACCTTCACGACGTCAAAAGTGATTTCGACATTTCGTTTCTGGCCGAGGGAGTCCTTGATATGGGAGTGTGGGCAGCTGGAAAGAAGATGGGCTGGGAAATTACTGACCCGACAATTTTAATCTCCAGGGTGAAGGTGACACTTTCCCCAGGGTTTTCGCCTGGCATATTCGGTATCCCGGCCTTCGCTTTGCCGGTGCGGAGCATCGTATCTAAGGCTCCAACCATTTCTGTTTACAAACGTTTTAAGACGATTATAACCGTTTGTATTTTGTTTTTGTTTGCCTCCAGTGACAGACGGTTTGCAAACCATTTTCAAACAGTTTATACGGTTACCTCCGGGTATTCTAGCGGGCCGCCTCGGAACACTTCGGAGCACCAATTATTCATCTTCCGACCAGTGTAAATGGTGCCGACATCAATACAACATCTTCCCGGACTGCTGCCGGCAACATCTCAACAATCAGTGTATGGTAAATGTGGCAGTGAGTGGCTGAATGGGTTGTATCGTATAATTATGACTCAATATGAGTCTCATGCCTGGTAACAGGAACTCGCTCGCGCACGCCATAAACATCTTATAGGTTGTATGCCCGAAATGCCGCCCATCAAGGCACTTTTGATGCGGCCCAGGCTTATGTATCGCTTACACACCAAAAAATACCATTTCAAATGATTTTAAAACGGTTCAAAACTGTTTATTAACCGTTTCCGTTTTGTTTGGACAAACGAAAACCAAATGGTTGGAGCCTTAATCTGATTCGTATCCAGCATGCAGAAGATGGGCGGTACGGTCGGCCTTCCAGTGTCCATTTATATGGTCTTGAAACTGTAGAAGGAGAAACGGAGATGGGGGTAAAGACAGAGAGAGAAAACTTGCAGCAGAAGCTTTGCGTTGCCAGCGTTGGACGTAAAATTCGTCCCACGATCAGGTGTGGCGCACAGGCCAGCCGCAAACCGCGTTTAACCGCCGCTCGCAGGAAGAGCATCGTTTTGAATCTTAATTTTTTTAAAAAAAAAATGAGTCCGACCCATATGTGGTATATATCCATATGCGATTCGGAGGCTCATGATCGTGCTGTGTTTCCATAAATGAAGCAACCGGGAATAGCTCCGAAATTCTGAATCCACGCACCGTTTGATTCAAGGTTGATTTCATCAGCGGCTCCTGCGTAATTCAGCACAATTTGTGGATATATGTTGAAAGGGGAGAAACAATATCCTCGACAGCGTCGTAGGTTCCTAAAGGCTGCCAAAAAGACCTTGTGAAAAATTCGAACATCAAATGTCACATGTTGTTTGGCATCCCATCAGTGGCGATGCACCTTTCGTCGTGGCCCTCCACTGTGACTCTTGCCTCCTGTCTTTCTGGAATCCATGAGGACATGGACGTGCATCAAAGTGCAGATCAAGCTGCGGTCTTTGCCAAATCATCGAAATTCTGGGCGATGCGGTAAAGCACTTCCTAGTCTTCCTTGCCTGGACTCCTGGAGCTCGAATTGCAGTACTCAGGAAGATTTAGTACACAACCTGCGGAACTATGAAAGGACCTGAGGCTAGCTGAACCAGATGATCATCCAAAAGACGATAATAGCCCTTGATGGTCGTCGACGTCTCTAAGACCGCTGTGGAAGTGCGACCTGCCGAGCACGTCGCCTTCATATTCTGAGCCATTCTGGCATGTAGCCCGTATTTTCCAGCAAGATTTCCATTACGCCTTCGCGACCCGGACTTGGTGTATCTTACATCTGCGTCATTTTATTCAAAACTCGAACTCAAATTATTCGGTCACCATGAAAACCTTTCGTTATAGTATTTTTGAACCTCATTCTACACTCTACACTCACTCGTTTGCTATACCCACACAGACTCAATATTTTACACTCTACGTACCGCCAACGCGACGAGTTTGACTGAGTCCTCGGGCATCTCGGACCACGCTGGGGATTGATTCGAAGTGGATTGGGCACCCATCTTCGGCGCTGAGCGGGCAGCGTACATCTCCCTATATGTCTTTGCGTGGCTCCCGGATTGCTGGGGCCGGTTTGGCTTCTAGCTGAGGCTTTTCATCCATGGACTTTGTTTTACATACACATCTTTGACTCATCTTATTTATTTGTTTGTACCGTACGTACACGGGGATCACTCCGTCTTTTGTCTTCTACCACCACCTCAATCCACACGTTTCCGAAGACCTCTGCACGAATCCACCTTCGTTTGAGCTTATTTGAGCTAAGTTTTATTTTCATTTACACTCCTTATCATTTTAGGCCTACTTTGATTCTTCCCTAGCTGCCATCTCGTTTATTGCTGCACGCTTCGACACCCAGCCGGCACGACCTTGACACGACCTCGGTCTACACACAGACCACCCTTTTCTTCGACACCGCACCTCTTTCGCACAGCCCATATCGTGAAATATTGAATTGGACCCTCCGGATCGACTCAAAGCTCAACCCTTGTGTTATGAGTCGCCGTGCAGCGTGTATCTCTCCCCAATTATTCCGGTGTGCGGCCCAGCGCAGTCTCATCAGCTCTCCAGTCCGTCTTCGAGCAGTTGGATGGAAGTATGTGTTCAGCGCAGCGTCCATCCGTATCCCGGGATAATTCTTGACCCAATTGGACAGGACGTGGCTCACGAAGTCGTGTTTGCCTTTGAGGTGAGTTATCATCGCTCTAGGCTTTGAATATGGTTGGCAATCTCAATACATCACGACGTCCAGACATCCTGATATTGGCCGATATTCCGGAGTGGTCCAAACGTATGTTGGCTTTTACCATGATGTTTTGGTCAATCGCATATATGGTTCACATCCAGTACACTCGAAATATACAAGAGATATTCTACAAAGCGTTCCCATCAGCATCTATGGCTTCCACTTTCCACGCGCCACCTCGGGATTCGCGCGTCCAGCGGCACTTGCCGAATTTGATGAGCTTCAGGAGTGGAACATAACGCCTCCACACTGCAAGCAGCTCCTTCGTGACCTCATTCGTCGGGAACGGTTGTGTGATGCGCTTCCCCGCCACGCCGTCAGCCACCCACTTGGCATGCGCCGCAAAAAACGCGCGAAAAAGTTCCGAATAGCGCGGTTCCCTGTCCATCGCATCTTCTGGACGTGCGTGGATGAGGAGAGTGTCGAGCGCTGGCATGCGGCTGAGGTGGTGCACCCCGAGGACGAACAAGAATTCCTGCAGTGTCCGAATTAGCCAGGTCGGAGATTCCATGAAACAATCAAACACAAACTTGGGTGGGTCCTCCGTAGCAATACACAATTTTGATGCGCTTGCAGCTGGCGAAGCGGTGTGCAATCTCGTACAAGACATCGTCGGCCCAACGAGTCAACTTCAACTCGATCGAGCGCACCGCGTGTGGATGGAGTCCCGCAAGAACCGCAAGCGCCTGCTCCGATGTAAGCTCGTCCGTCACCGTAACATCTTCCATGTTCACCGCTGAACGGATAAGCGAAAGGGCGACACGATATGGGCCGCGGAAACCAGTGAGGAGGGGTAGTTGGATCGGAGGGTGTACTTCTTCGTGCTCGTCCTCTTCCTTGGTCGAGAATGGTCCAGTGACGCTCAGGCGAATGAGTCGAGGTGTATGGGGGATGAGGAGGGTGGCTTGGCCCATGGCACGCGTGCCGGAATCATCGGAGGATATTGAAAGCTCCTCAAGTCCCCCAAGCAGAGTCAGTGGCAGGGGACATTCGACAGGCTTAGCCAGCTGTGCGTCAATGGGGGAGTTGAAATCGAAATCTATGAGGAAATGTATATTATGCAGTATCAAATGCTTCACGGTGAACAGTGCCGTGATGGTGGGCGGGACTGCTCGTGTGATGGGAAGGAACTTGCACTGTTCCAAGCGCAGGCGCCGCAAATTTTGGAGAGATGTGAGCGCAGTGTAGATGTGACTCATGTGAGCGCTGACGGTGCCATTACGGATGGTCAACGATGTCAGATTGGGGAATATACTGAGCGACGAGAAGATATTGTTTTGTTCAATGAGGTCTGGCAAGCATTGTATGCAGCGGCGATGAGGACCACCCAAAAGTCACAGGGAGATTCACGCACCGTTGGAAAGTTCGAAGTTAAGCTCTTGGACACGGTGCCTCCGTGGATTAGTTGTCCAATGATCGAAGCGCGGTTGGACGTCCTCGGCTCTCTCCCAGTACTGGTTTCGAGTGAGTTCATCGTTTCCAAGGACGTGGAATAGTGGTGACACTGGGAGAATGTTGTTGAAGGTTTCGTCATCCCTTACGAATGAGAATATGCGGAGTAGAACTTCATTGGGGAAGTTTAGCATCTTCAGCGAAGGCGGGAGGTTAAGAAGACAAAATCAATGAGGCACCCCGCTTTATGGAGATCGAAATAGGGGCCGCCGGGGGCCTTATAGGGGCGTAGCAATGAAACTATGATCGCTATGGAAGCTTCTAGATGCCCCTGATGTGCCGATGCGCCGAATTCCAATATCGGATGCAAGGGAAAGCTACGCCGAGAAGATCAGGACCCCGGAATATACCTTCAGAGGGTAGGTCCGGGGACGGACAAAATTTGGGCAATTTGGCCCTCAAACCCAGGTCCCGGACGGACAAAAATGGGGGGGCGAGGCCGGATATGCCAGGTCCCTGTCCGGACAAAATATCCGCTGACCATGGACTTTAGGTAGGCAGTGCTGGCAAAGGCCTCTTGGCTGAGTGGCTTCTGGAACCACGTGCGACTTGAACAGCATTTGGTTGTCGCGCGTTCGGTTCCCCGTGTCCTCATTGAATTGATTCTTTGTTTTCGCTCAAAATTACTGACCGCTCCATGCTCCGGCTCACAGCAATGGAAAAAAGAATCAACAGACTTAGATTCTGGCGCGGAATTACTTAGATGATGATCTGGAATAAATTGCTGCTTAGGTTCGAATTTTAACCCAATTGTATTAGGCAGCGAAAAAATCGTTGGTATACATGTTCCGAGACAATATCGGGGCTCGTAGGGCCCATATCCAGCGCCCTGGGCGAAAAATTGGATTTTGGCTAGGCTAGGCCCCGTCCGGACAAAATTGGGCCCAACCTTGACAAAATGTGTCCGGACAAGAATGGGCCGATCGGCCGATGTCGGAACCTAGCCTTCAAAGGTATATTCCGGGGTCCTAGAAGATCCTGGTTCCGAAGCTGAGCAGCAAGCGAGAAAAAACGAGGAACATGGGCGACATACCTTTGGAACCACCGGTACCCTTCACCATTGCGACCCGCCGATCTGCGCGCGAGCCGTCGATTCCGGTATTCGGTGAATATCCTCAGGCTAAGGCATACTTGTCGAAAAACGAGTCCAGATGGCATAGTTTCAGATCATGCGGAAGGACAAGCAAGGTTAGGAAAACGAGGACGAATAAAACCAATGTACATACCTACATTGTGAAAGACGGGGATATGGCGATACAAAAGTCAAAATTGAGCGGGGTGATAGTGGAATGAGACGAATCATCCAGAGATTCAAGTCGAGTTTCAAGTCGGAGCGAAGGCGCATTGAAGGACTTCAGGGTGATAGTGGATTGAAGGCAAGATTGAACGACTTTGAGGTGATCCCGGACCCGGACTGACAACAAGAATGGGAGCCTGTGCGACGAGATTGAAGTCGCATTGGGAAATTAAGATGAGAAATTGAACGGCGAGACAAGATTGACGTCAAGGGGCCAGAGTCGAAATTGATTGAACTACATACTGAGAATTGGGAACGATTTGTGCTTGGCGAAGCCTCTCAAAATGTCGGGACGGGGAAACACGACGGTATCTCCGTCGGATGAAGAAAGATATCAACCCAACGTCATTCAACAATTTCCCGGATGGAATCGATTCCATGGAAAAGGGACTTGAAATGCGACTCATCCGCTTTGATTCACCCATTCACCGTCCACGTCAATCGAAGGTCCAAGCCGTCCAGATCAGATCGTGCTGCCAGTTTCTCCCAGACGAAGTCCAGATCGACTTCAAGCTCCCAAACCGCCAATAATCCTCGCAGGCTGTCCCAGTGAGCTTTGATCTGATTCGTTGATATGCGTCGAGGTTTTCCGGTTTATTTAGCGAATCACCGAATCTACGCCTCGCGAGATGCCGCGGATCCAGGAAGGCCGAGAAAAAGCTCCCCAAGCGAACTACAAATTCGTTCTCGAGGTGTCGTTCTGTTTCATGGTGTGGACGATGTGAAGTTTCAGGTACGGATAGTTTGGTAACTTTACGGTAGGCCGCAGCTGACTTGATCGCTGCTGTTGACTAGGAGCAGGACAAGCATTTCGCAAGATGCGGAGCAACAATATCAGAGGAGCAAAAGCTTAAGCGGTGAAGTTGCCGGCGAATCCATGGTCCAGATGCAGATGAAGAGATGGAAGCGAGAAGTTGCGAAGAGGAGCGAGGCCGTGAAAAAAATAGGAAACTACTTATGGAGACGTCGGAGGCAGGCGCTCGGCAGAAAGGTGGGAACTTCAGGCTTGAGTGAGAGGCTTGAGATATTAGATCTAAAACATTTAGAACTGTCGAAGAAAAGACTCGGCGGATAGTGAACTAGCGTCGGTGCAGCCTGCAAGTCGGAGTCGGCATTTTCGAGCGGTTTGTATCAACTTGAAGTTTGTGCTTTTCCGGGTCTTTCAAAGTCGGCGTTTGCATCTATTGGCATTGATACATCCCAGAACGTCGTGGCAACGGGCTTTGTGGCTGGAATGCGGACTTTGTCAAGGCTTTGTAGACGATGAAAGAAAAGCTCGGGGACGATGCCAAACAACGACAAATGCCGCCATTGTCCTCCTCCATTGTGTCGTGCCACCATGACGGCTGCTGGCTGCTATAAAGCGATGCCATTTCTTTGGGTTGGCCATTAACATCCCCCACGACTTGCTAGGACCGGTTCCTTCAGCTTTCTTCACTTTCCTTTCAGATTTCAATTCACGACATTTTCCTTCAAGTTCCTGACTCGACAATGTTCTCCTCCTCCCTGTTCACTCTTCTCCTCCTCGTTGCCCACGCCTCGGCGCACGCCATTCCATCGCCCGCGCTGGGCGTCACAGGCGTTCCCGTGCGTAACGATGTGCAACGCCCGTCCACTGCGCAGCCGTGTGGCTCCGTTCCAATTGCTGCGAACCTCAACAACTCGACGGCGGTGCCGGTGGAGGCGGACGGGATGACCGTGATGCTCAATGTTACGAACTTCAATGCGTTCTTCTTTTTTCTTTTTATCTGTAGGACGTTTGCTTACATGACCTCTACAGCGGCGCAGACGGCTCGCGATCCGTCTCGGTTCTCGTCGACCCCACGGCCACGGGCAAGAACTTTACCAAGGCCACTGTGACCAAGAACGGGAACGCCGTGCGTCTGCTTTCTCCCGGCTATCGTCCATTCGTTGACGGCGATGTAGAACCCGACCTCTGACGGGACCGATCAAATCAAGCTCACCCTCCCCGCGGGGACGAAGTGCACCGGCGGGACGGACGGAAACCTGTGTCTCCTGGTGCGTTACCTATCTTTGTCGGTTCTCTTCGCCCCGTTCCTGTCTTGTTTCTATCCTTATACTAACCTGTCTCCCCCACAGTCCGTTAAAACCACCGCCGGCTTCGGCGCGTGCAGCGTCGTGCAGCAACTCACCACTTCGTCCTCTTCCGGTTCTTCCACCGACGGCTCGTCCTCTTCTTCCGGTGCGAGTGCCACCGGCACGGGCAAAGTCCCCTGCACGAAGAGCCCCAAACGCCGCGCCGCCGCGCAGGGCACCCGGGCCCCTCGCGCCCTGCGACTCCACCAGGCTGCAGCATCGTTGCACGGGAACCCCCTGTTTGCGAGCACGCCGCTTTAGCTGCAGCACGATGCCGGACGGCCTAGATCACGACAACGATAATAACGACCTCTAGAGCTGTATTTCTAGCACAATATGTAAGTAGGTATCTGTTGTAGGCATTCAGTTTCTTGTTTACTTCCCTTGTTGGTGTCGTCCTGTCGGTTGGCTGGCGTCTGAATCTTTCTTTCTTCGTTCGGCCGCCCGCTTCTATGTATTCCACTTCGCGCGTGGGCTGGACTTCAAGCCGCAACGCTAATTATATTAGCGTTGCTGGATATTAATAACATCCAAGTCTTTTCTTCAATCATCTCAATCTCGGCTCTTCAGTCTCGTCTCACGCAGCAAATCGCTCCTCGCTTCTTCCCGCACCAACCAACGTACTCGTAATCAATGCTGTAGCGAAGATCCCCCGTTGGACTCGGGTTCGACTGACCCGCCCCGAATTTGCAGCCTACTAAGCTTGCGTGCTACACTTTTATGATCGTTTGGACCCAGTTCCAATAGGAACATCGAAACAACCCTGGTGAAAATCGCGCAGAGGGCGAACACGACTGCAATTTGCAACGCGGGCCGCGGGCCAACAAGTTGCATAGCGGAGAGGATAACGGTTCCGTACGGTAGATATAACCGGCCAGCGCAAGTATCTAAAGAGTCAGTATCACCCGGTTTGTAGGGAAGAGCTTCCTCACCGTCAAAAGCATATCCTTTAGCCGCATGACCCATGACCATCGGATTTTGACCTCTTTCGCTGCGCTCAAATTCCAGCTCCAGCGATCCGGTCCCTCGATGCACCACCGGCTTGTGAATACATCGACGGTGTGCGCTAATGGGCCAACGAGCACCCAACGAGCACCCATATCAAAGGACTGATCCACGTTGGACATGCGAAGGACACGACACCGCGCATGCCTAGAACTAGTGCTTGCCAAATTACCAGTCCAGCGGCGGCGGCGACAGCGACGTGAACCACGAATGCTATATATTTCCCGCCTCTATATGCGTCAAGTTGAACGTGATTCTTCAACAGCACATCCTCTGGCGGGGTGCCGGTGCGCCACACTAAGCCAGCAATCATTGTGGATGGGTTGCAGCACGACAGGAGGAAAGCAAGAATCGGGAATCGCTTGTGAATCTTGAGATGATCGTCCCTGCTGGTGCCAATCATGGATAAGATGGTCGGTATCTGCAGCACCTCAGACATCGAAGAGTTGCACTTCAGAAAAAGACGATACATACGAATCCAAGAATGGTGGCTGCGGCACCGTACTGGACCGACGTCCCATTATCTATGTCATTAATGACACACCATAATATTGCATCGCATATGCCTACACCATCGGCGTACGTGCTCGGGTCGGCGGCGGATTCTGTCTGGACGCAACTTGAGACCAGAGAGTCGATCTTTGTGTATCCCGTGTACGTGGGGGAATTGAATTTATAGCCCATAGATAGCAGGTAATCTGAGGTCGAAGGTAGGGCACTGGAAAGGGCGAGATGCTGGGTGGATGCTTTCAGAGTGGTGGGGTTAATGAAACAGCTACCCAGCGCCTACTGAGCGCTGATTAGCCGGTTCTGATATTTGAAGTAGCGTGGCTATAGAACAATCAACAGTAGAACGGAACGCTGGTTCCGCATCACCATGCGCATTAACTGTCCAGTGTCCAATACCCTGAAAATGTGATCCATTGAAAGGAAAGGGAGAAATCCCTATCACGATACGTCACAGTAAATTCTTGCCCGATGTTGACCGTCACTACTTTCGACCCGGTACCATTACCGAATACTGTATCCTTGAGACTCGTCGACCTGCGCTTTCATATCACGCTGTCATGAAGGATCAACGACCACATACAACGCCGCACTACCTGGAGCATTGTGAGCATCGGAAAGAAAACTGAATGAAATAGCCAAGAGTATACGTAATGTGAACATCGGAGGAGCAAAGCATGAGAGATACCAGCCACCTCGGCGGTGATCCACAGAGATCCAGAGGAACAGAACTTGACGGCCAGAACTTGTCAGCATGTCATGTAGCTTTCCACTGAAAGGTTACTGTATAACGCAGGGCGATCATGAGTGCCAGCGGAGGCTTGAGTTATGTACTCGAATAACTGCGCTGGTGAAGACACAGAGATTCTAGGCGCGGCGAAAAGGTAGTCGGTGACCAGATAAGTGAGGCTATAGGCAGTGGTCGGTCGTTCGAAAATCTTCGACGCGGCGATCAGTCAGCACCTGGGAAAAGTGATATTCGGAAACCGATTCCGGCGCCACTGGTTGAAAGCATGTCTGGATTAGCGCCTGATTAGCGCTCGAGGCCGCGAGACGAAGATAAGAGTCGTTCTGTCAGAGTCTTCCATAGCATATATATAGTGGTCGAGTCTCCAGAGATTTCCGCCGTCCTGGGAGCTTGATTCCACACAGTGGAGGTGACATTTTGGGTTTGCCAAAATGCTTGCGCCCGCACCAAATGGCTTTTTTGGGTTTGGATCTGACAGCCTGTCAAATCCGAGTTCACGTACCCGACTAGAGGAATGAGCTAGAATCAATAAAGCATCTGTCTAGAGAGACTAGTACTCGACCACGTACGGCACAATGTGGGACCAATCCGGCATCATCCCTGACCCTCGTGTATCAGTCACTATCTTCGGCGAAAAGACGGTCTTCGAAATCTAATTTTCACGTCTTGGGGCTCTGATGAGTCAGATGTTGGCACTCTTCTCGCGACAGAGGGCAGCCATATGGGTACTCGGACGTCACGAGGGAGAGGGAGGACGTACGCGTCTGCGAGGATCCCGAAAAATCCCTACTGTTCTAACCAGTCCTGCGGTTTAAAGCGCGCGAAGAGGCCTGTTATTACTTCTGCGCCTCTGGAAGGAAGATTTATTGATTTAATTGATGGGAACGAAGGAAGAAGACTGACTAAACTGTGTCCCCATGCGCTGCGATATAACCGTCCGAGCCGAGCAACGACATCGGATGACCAGAAGCTGGAGCGGTCAAGCTGCGAGTGAACGCATGGCCCAGGTCCAGATGGACGCCGAGATAGAAGAGAATGAAGGCAGAAGAGGAGCAGCGAAGTCGCGAAAGAAAGAGGAAACCGTGGAGACGTCGGAGGGGTAGGAAAAGCGAGAACTTCAGGCTTCAGTGGGAGGCTTGAGGCTAGTGCGTCAGAGCTCACACATCGAAATCATTATCGATTTGCTCAAGAAACGGCTCGGCGGATAAACTGCGTCCCAGCGCGTGCGATATAAGTAACTGTCCGAGCGAAGCAACAACATCGGAGACCAGAAGCTGAAGAAGTCGGGCTGCCAGCAAACCCATGGCACAGACACAGATAGATGCCGAGAGGGAAGCGAAACATTTAAAATAAAAGATGAGCAACGAGGTCGCGAAAGCGATAGGCAACTGTGGAGACGTCGACGGCCAGAGAGGTAGGCAGTCTGCAGAAAAGTGGTAACCAGGTTCGGGCCAGAGTGGGACTAGATCTCAGACGTTGAAAGATTATCGAAGTGTTGAGGAAAAGACTCGGCAGATAAACTATGTAGCGTCGCTGCAAGTCGGAGCTTACTGTAAGTAGGAGGCTGGGATTTGTGCCAAGTTTGGGCCTTGACAAGTCTTTCGAAGCCGGCGCTTGCACCATTTTCCATTTGTATACTGCAGAACGGGCTTTGTTGCTTGAATGCGGCCTTTGTGAACGATGTGGAAGAAAAGAAAAGGACGGGGATGATGCCAAACAAAAACAAATACCGCCATTGTCTTGTCCATTGTGAACACTTTGTGCGCCGTGCCACCGTGACGGCTGCCAGCTGCTATAAAGCCATGCCGCTTTCGTAGGTTGGCCGTTAACTTTCCCCACGACTTACTAGGACCGGTTCCTCTCGACTTTCCCTTCACATTTCAATTCACGTTTTCTTCTTGGCTCTCACTCGACGATGTTCTCCTCGTCCTTGCTCACTCTCCTACTGCTCGTTGCCCGCGCCTCCGCGCACGCCATGCCTTCCCCCGCGCTCGGCGTCGCAGGCGTCCCCACCCGCACCGACGTCCAGCGTCCGTCTGCTGCGCAGCCCTGCGGTTCTGTCCCTATCGCTGCGAACATCAACAATTCGACGGCGGTGCCGGTTGAGGCGGACGGGATGACTGTTATGCTGAATGTTACAAATTTCAACGCGTGCGTCGTTTTTCGTTTCTTGACAGCGGGGACACTTGCTTACGTATATTCTGCAGCGGCGCAGACGGCTCGCGATCCGTCTCGGTGCTCGTCGACCCCACAGCCACGGGGAAGAACTTTACCAAGGCCACGGTGACTAAGAACGGCAACGCTGTGCGTCAGCTTTCTCCCCGTCATCGTCCAATTCATTGACCCCGACGTAGAACCCGACTTCTGACGGAACGGACCAAATCAAACTCACTCTCCCCGCGGGGACGAAGTGCAGCGGCGGGACAGATGGGAATCTCTGTCTCTTGGTGCGTTCCGTTCTTCCCTTCTTCCCCTGGCGTCATGCTAAACACAGGTGATTCCCAGTCCGTAAAGACCACTACAGGCTTCGGCGCGTGCAGCGTCGTGCAGCAACTCGCCACTTCCTCCGCTTCGGGTTCCTCCACCAACGGCTCTTCCACCACGAGCACGGGCAAGGTCCCCTGCACGAAGAACCGCAAACGCCGCGCTGCAGTCGGCACCAGCGCCGCGCGCGCCCTGCGTCTCCGCAAAGCCCAGGCTGCAGCGTCGTTGCACGGGAACCCACTGTTTGCGAGCACGCCGCTGTAGTTGGATGGCCAACGAACCGCTCCACATCTGGCGCGGGTAGCATATCACGACAAGATAACGACCTCGAGTTGTATTTGTAGCACGGATTGTCAGTAATGTATCGTAAGTCTACAATTCTTGTTTCCCTCGCCTTCTCTGCCCGTGCCGACGCGTCTATCCTACTGCTCGCCTCGCTGAACTCAAGCCGCAACGCGCATCACTATTCAAGTCTTCTGTTCAGGCACGTCTCGTCCTCATCTGCTCCTCACTTCCTCCCGCACATGGACCCGGCCCGTACTCCCTTTCTGTCGCACTCAAGCTCCACTCCCCATACCTGGCCCGTCGAATTCACTTGCTCGTTCCACACGATCTTCTCTTCATTTCTTTCAGCTACTTGGCATCGGTCTTCTCTATGGCATTCGATCGCGCATACCTGGCAGTATTCTTTGTATTCGAACCTCGTTCGCGAATTCAAACTTCGACTGCATACTCCGAGCTCGATGTTCAATACAAGCTGAAATCTCCCGCTCGACCCGAAATTGTCGCCCCCTCCCGCGCTTCATTGTATTCTATTCAAGCAGGGACATCCTTCTTCGCATCGCACCGGACGCGCTCCAGGCTCCACACATGAAAGTTTCAATTTAAACCTCTACTGGCCCCGGATTCTCACCCGCTCAGTCGCCAACCATCAATCGTCGTACACCCCTAACTATACTTGGAACTTTCGAGTGAATCTCGGTGGACTGACGTGGACGGCCGGGAAAAATGGCACTCCAAGCATCGATAACCTGGCCCGGAGTCGAACCGGGAGCACGCACACACCTAGGAAGGAGGGAGAAGATCGCAATTTCAGGTGGTACGTACAAACTGCTCAAATGATTAAAGATCGTGTACTGCAGAATGACTGCGTCAATTTTCCCCTCCCAGGTGTGGGATAGTATTCACCACTAGGTTGTGGGGTTGTGGTATTGCTTCTCTGCTTGCTTGTTAATGCCAAAGGAGAGGCAAGTCAATCCTAAAACCGGGTTTGCGTTCAGGTTCACGTCATTATTCATAACTCAAGTTGGCGTTTAGATGATTCAACCTCGCAATTTGTTGACAAGTCGGATTTTCGACTCCACGTGCAAATTGCGGGTGCCCTAGTTCACGATCATAGCTTCTCTATCAATTCCCTGAACTTATGCGGGTGGACCGACCTGCACGGCGGAAAAAGAACGGTGAGAAATCTTGCCCATAACGTGACCCGGAGTCGAACCAGGAGGTACACCTACGCCGAAGGTTGTAACTGCAGTGTGTGTGAAACCCTTCACCACCAGGTTTTATTATCCCTTACCTCTGATGGGGGGGCGAAACCGATGCGAAGTGGAGACGGAGTATAGAAAGATAAAGCAAAAGAAGAACCGTTGGAGAGGAACCAGAAGAATTCGAAGACTACGATCGAGGCCGTGATCTCAAAATAGATGAGGAAGCCTAGGACCTAGCTGGATTTTCACCTACCACTTGGGACTCTCGGCGTCAAATTCGGGGCGTATTCAGTCCCGGTAACCACTGCTCTCGATTTCAAACCCGATGGGGCCTTGATTTTGTCAGTATGATCTCACCAGAATTGCAAGTGCCATTTTGTGGTCAAGATAAACACTACCAGATAAGGATTTGAGCCGTTTTAGCTTGTTGAGAAGCTCAAGAAGACATTAGTATTCTTTCTGAATGAAGATGTTGATCCCCGAGATGGCCGATGAAATTCAACTTCTTACTTCTCCAGCGCGCTGATTCAATATTGAGGTTGAAACGTATGACGTACATTTAATCGGCCGCAAAATATATCGGTGATTTCGGACTTTCCGCAAGATAAGTAGATGGGCCTTTTGACCCTATCCCCGCAAAAAAGACAGGCAACAATCATTCCGTTTATCTTGCGGGGAAATCCGTGATTCCCGCATGGTGGAACTGATTTCAACTCTGTCGGACGACCGGCAGACTCTCACAGTCGAGGCACCACCCACTGGGGCGATCTACCCTCCGGGCCCTGCCTACTTATACGTCGTAACCAACACAGGTGCTCCTAGTTTCGGTCATAAGACAATTGTGGGCACAGGCGCCTCTCCGCCTGTTGATGAAGGTTCCATTGCAAAGTAAGCCGTCTGTCTCCCGCTGTGATTACAAGGCAAGCAAGCTAATGTTTCCACAGCATGCTCGCACAAACTACCGGGCCTGTTATGACTCCAGCATTTCCAGCAATGGCCCTGAGCGAGCCCAGTGAATGAAGTAATCTCCCGGCGACCGCAGTCCTCCCTACTCATCGAATCCTACATTTATTGTTGATTACTTTTGGCAATATGATCTCCCCATCCCATATTTATTGTTCAATGTCATAATGTCGCATAATTATTAATTACGCCCCGCGGCGTGTATGCCCTCCACGCTGCTCGATTTCAAGATGTTTAAGGTGTAGCATTGCTTCTGTATGTAATTGGCCATGGTGGCCGAGGGTGGACCGACGTGCACAGCTGAAAAAAGAAAACACTTCCAGGTACGTAACCACTGCATAACTGGGCCCGGAGTCGAACCGAGAAGTCCACCTACGCGATAGGCATAGAAAGCAATGACTGGGCATGCAATGTGAAACCGTCCACCACCGGGTTTTATTATTTATTCCCTCTGCCAGGATTTTATGCAGGAGAATTTGTTATTGAGAGTTGGAATTGATTCATCAGAATTCAAGGTATTCATTGGAGGTTCTTGACGAGAACACTATCAATTGGTAGTCCAGTCGTCGCACCCTTCAGCCCGTTAACATCCATGTGGCAATCACAGCAGTTCAGCCACCAAAATGTCTGGCTTGTTGAAAAGTCAATTCAACCATCACGGTCGGCAACCCGGCACGTTAAGCCGCGACCGGCATAACAAAATTAAACCGTGGGAACGTCACGTCACTGGTTCAACGCCAACTTCATATCGGCCTCTATCGAGTTACCAGCCCCCCAACGCACACTAAAATGCGTCAAGAACTGAATATCATTCTTCCATTATCTTAGAGTAACCTTGCAGCCACTCACTACAGGGCTTATTGAACAACCTCCATCAAACTCCAAATCTCGCGCACATTATTTATTGGCAGCTATTGTTTCAAGGACATTTCGGTTGTATGGTTCTCATTGGTCAACGCCTTTGTGACAATTACCCATCTTATTCACCAGTGCACTTAGTTGTCCCATTTCCGAATTATCTGAAACACATCACCCGCATGCCAGTGGTCCCAAAACGAGTATTTGGTTGGTATCTAGCATTGTACTCAGGGCCCAGATTTTCCCCCTCGAAGCGAAGCAAGGACGCATCACACCCAACGGGAGACAAAAAGCAGACACTAAACCTGTTATGACCTGGCCCGGACTCGAACCGGGGCCACTGCATATGAACTTATACGAGAGTTTAACAATGGTTGTGCGTGTGATGCCATTCACCACCAGGTCTTATTATCTCTTCGCTCTGACTAGCTTTTATGCACGAGGAGGTTGGTATTCGGAATTGAAATGCAATTTACATAAATCGATATGAAGGAGAGGATAATAGTCGATACTCGGTTCCTGAAGCTTGAAGTGAGGCAAGGGCGTATCATCACCAACGACAAAGAAAAGGTGCGGGACACACAACTACGATATTTTATGAGCGTAGAAACAAAAGTTCAGGAAGTCGAAGCATGACCTGGCCCGGGATCGAACCAGGATATTCCGCCTAGTTACCCGTCAGAGCATAAATCAATACAGTGGGTGCGCATTGTGGTACGCTTCACCACCAGGTTTTATTTTCTGCGTCGCTCTGGTGGGATTTACGCACTGTATGATTGTTACGTTTGTTTCGAATCGAACGGAACGGAGCGGAAACTTTGAAACCCTAGATTCGAGAGTGAGAACCGCGCAGTGGAGAAAGGTATGGTCATCGAATTGGTTATCAGAATGACGCGCAGGATCAAACAGCTGTTGAGAGAAGACACGGTGAAGAGAATATTTGAGTGCGCACCGTCAATATCCCTTCCCGACGTGTCTTCTTCCGTGCTGCGTGCAATCAATGTAATTCGTTCTAAAATCTTCCTGCTCTCGAATCGTCGATTATGCTCGGTGATGGGGCGTGGCATGTCGCTTCGTCAGACACGCGACGCCGACGTGCGGCGGTGGGTTCTGTTGTATTTCTCTGAAATGCAGGACCCATCGGCTTCGAAGTTCCTACTGGTTCTGCAATGCCGGCGGTACAGAATGAGTTCGCGGCAGCGTGAGCGGTCAAAAGAGAAGTGGCAGTGTGACGGATCACGGGCATTCGGAGTTACGAGCCGTTCCCCGAGCCGGGCATGCCGTAACTCTGCCATGTCTTTCCCTGTGACGTTGTGGGCTGCAATTCTCTGCCTTCCCGCTGCCCCTCCAACCCCGCAGACGGTCTCCCGACGCCAACTTACGGCTCCAACGACATTGTCCTCACCGTCTGCGCCGAGCTCGCCATCAACGCCCCGCTCGCCGCCGTCTACAACGCCATCCTCGACTTCAACGCCTACCCGGCCCGGAACACGTCTATTTTCGCCGTCGACGTCCCATCGAACGTCACCCCGACGCCCGCAGACGACTACATCGGGATGCCGATGACGCAGCGTTGCTCCCGCCGTTTAACACCACGAGCAACGACGTTCTCACGGTTCTCGACTTCGCGGACGCGGCCGGCTCCTCCCTCTTGGCGTGGCGGTACGACGACGGGCTCAGCGGCGTGGGGATGCGGGCCGAGCACCCGAATGTGCTCGTTCGTGTGGGCGGCGGCGTAACGCGAGTCTTGTCGTTTGCCAAGCCGAATTATGTGAGTACAGAGACGGCTTTGATTCTGCATTCGAGGGGAATCTGCACACGGCGTTTGCAGACGGCGTTCGAGAAGCAGGCGTCGGATGTGAAGGCATATTTGGAACGGGGTTAGGTACGCGTTGTGAGTGATGTGAGGCGTCCATTCAATTTTGTCGTTCTTCGTCATGAATCGGGGTTGGAACCTTCTCGCGCTAATATTATGTTCAAGTCTCCTCCCCATGACGCACCGCGACATACGCTTCTACATTTCTCTTCTATTCAAGCAAGGAATCATTCTTCGCGCTGCTCGGGACGGGTCGACCGGAGCGCACAGGTGAGAAAACATGCTGGTTATTCGAACGCTGTCTTCCTTAGGCTGGTCCCCGGGATGAATGTCCCTCCGATTCGTTTACGTCCGAGTCCGCCGCGCCCGAGTTACCCACGTTCCTCGGTCCCGCCAAGCAGTTTAGACGATTCAAGTTGCGTTCAAGTCCGCCAAGTCCAATTCCGACTCCAGCTCCGTGTCCAAGCTCCTGTTTCAAGATGTCCGGGGCCTGGCGTAGCTATCTGTAGTATTTAAATCTGTACACCCATCGGCGAGCGTGGACGGACGTAACGACTGAAAAAAAGAGCCGTGGAAGCATTGATATAACCTGGCCCGGAGTCGAACCGGAAACACCCACCTAATACTTAATGGAAACTCCTGGCTAGCTGCAGTGGGTATGATACCTTTCACCACCAGATCTTATCCTTCCTTCTGACGGGATTTTATACGGCATGAATTCAGCACTTTTGGTGGGGAGGGCGGGCATGAATCTTCGGTCCTCAGTTCCGACGATGCTTGCAACCAATGCAAAAAAAAAAAAAACTAAGCCGGACGCAGAGCCAAGTTAGAAGTGGAACAAAAAAGCAACTTAGGCCCACAGATAGCCTGGCCCGGAGTTGAACCAGGAACATGCACTAGCACTTGATAACAACCGATGTAGGTGCAGTGCGTGTGATACCTTTCACCACCAGGTTTTATACTTCCTGCCTTCTGATCTGTTTTTATACACGATGAATTCAGCTTTGGGGTGGAACTGAGTTGAATTCGACGGAAAGGAAAGAAAATGTTTGAGTGCGTCTTTGAATCTTCGATCCTGTCAACTTCAGATGAAATACTTCGCAAGCGGCAACCGAGGCAACGAAAAAATTAAGTGGGAAGCAGAGTCAAGCTGGGAGTGAAAAGAAAGGCTTTGTAAGCCAGAGTGCATGACCAGGCTCGGAGTCGAACCGAGAACACACACCTAACACCGGGGAGAAAGAATGACGCACCTGGAAACGTACTGCCTTTAACGCATGCGGTTGGCACATGTGTGTGACATGTCACGAAGGGTCTAGGCAGCAAGGGCCCTAGCAGTGGCTTGTATGGAGAAACGTGGGTGCGAAAGGCCTTTGTGACACGTCACACACAACTGCCGAACAGGTGCGTTAAAGGCAGTAGAATTCTTAGTGCGTCAATCTTTCTCCCCGGTGTAACGGATGGCATGCCAATACTACTGTACTATTTCGACCAAGTATTCACGCCTTGTGACCTGTGACCCAAGTATTCAAATGCCATCAATTCAAAGCCGGCTGGGACCTGTGACCGCTGTTTCAAGTATTCAACTGTTCAAATGTTCAACTCAGAGAGGTTCAGACTGATGTGTACTCTGTGTACGGCCACTCTCCTGCGGTCGGTTCGTACTATCCCAGGAACGGGCCCCGACACTTTTGCATTTTTCAGCAAGTATCCCTCAGATAAGTAGTGGACACATCGACGATTCTTCGACTGCATCACCTTGACATGCCGTCGATTCCTGTCATCCGGCGGCATTTTATGGACGCGAAGCAAGCATGGCTGGACGGCTGTGAGTACGCGGAACCTCCTGAGCTTAAAAAAAATTGATTTTTGCCCGTATAAAAACTTGACAGTTCAAAGTATTCAAGCTCCCCTGGGACCTGTGACATTTCTCAAAAGTATTCAATTCACGGGTCCCTGTGACCCGTGACTGAATACTTGGTCGAAATAGTACAGTAGCTGCAGTGCGTGTGATACCTTTCACCACCAGGTCTTATCCTTCCTACCTTCTGACGAGGCTTTAAACATGATTAATTTCGCAGTGCTATTGGAATTATTGAGCCAAAGGAAAAGGAAAATATGTCGATGAATAATCTCGGATCCTCCTGAAACGGGGCAAGGATGTTTCGCAACCAATGCAATAGAATGGGGCGGGACACATAATAGCCTTGTTATGAGTGAAAAAAGACTTTCAATTGCATCTATGACCTGGCCCTGAGTCGAACCGGGAATACACATCTAATGGATGGCACGCCAATACTAACTGCAGTGCGTGTGTATGGTACCCTTCACCACCAAGTTTTGTTCGCGTCCGGTAGCCGAGATATTCAGACGAGAGGAATTTGGCAGTTGGGTTGGGGTGGCGTTGGGATTTAGTCGAATTCGAGGGAAAGAAAAGGGAGGGAAAGTATGCCGAAGCATGCGCCTTTGAATGCATCTTTGGATCTGGATTCTGAGCTCTCAGTTTCTAATCTTTGCAAGAAAGGGAAAAAAGAATTGACAATGCCGTATGGCTACAACCTGGCCCGGAGTTGAACCGGGAACACCCACTGGCACTTAATAAGCGTCTTGAATCCAGCCTCAGCCGCAGTAGGTGTGATACCCGTCACCACCAGGTTTATTATTCCTTCCTTCTGACTACCTTTTATACGCAATGAATTTCGCAGTTTTTGATTTGGAGGAGTTAGAATTGAGTCGAATTCAACAGAAAGGAAAGAAAAGGAAAATATGCTGGTTGAATCTTCGCTTCGTAGTTCCAACGATGCTTCATAGTAACCAATGCAATAGAATTACATACGTGGGGCGCCTTGTTAGGGAGGCACGACAACTTTAGTAGCGTTAGGCGCTCACGAGCGCCTAACTTCCACGTGAACGCCTATTTTGCACGCCAACACCTAATTTGCGAATAGGAGAGGGCGCTCGCGAGCGCCTAATTTTGTATGAACGCCTAACTTTTGTGTGAACACCTATTTTGCGTGTCAGCGCCTATTTTGCGTGTCAACTCCTATTTTGCGTGTCAACGCCTACTTTGTATATCACAATTACGATCTTCCAATTCCCAAATTGCATCAAGTACTAATAGTTACTGCAACCAAACGACGACAAGTAATTCTTTAAGACTCGCGAACTCTTACTTTACAGGCTCTTCTCTCGAGTACAATTTTAAGTTAAATATCATTCGGATCCACCTCATCACGTTTACGTCGCCGAGTTGCCGCAAGGGGAGTATCAGGCGCAGGTGCGACTGCCGGCGATGGTTTTGGGACTGGGGGTAGAGTGAGAGGCCACTCCTGCGGCGGCGAAGAGGGTGGTAGGTCAGAGAACCTTGCCGCAAAAAGATCCATATCCGAGTCGGAGCTGCCGAACTCTTGGGAACCATCAGATGCAGGCATGGTAGTGCCGGAATCGACGGCGTCGAGGGAATCCCTAGATACCGGGATCGGAACACCAAATAAATGGCTGAGATCTTCTAGAGGGAGGCCGAGAAGTGTGGTAAGCTGTTCATCCATTGCGGAGTCCTGCTCAGAGCGAGGGTATGGAGCCTGAAAGTTGAGGTAAGGATGCGAGGTGGTCCTGGACGAGAGGGCAGGAGCCGGTAGCATACCGAGCCATTTTTTGTAGCCATCAACATCGCCGTCGGTGCATTGATGAAGGAGCGCGGTACGATGTGCTTTCATCCCTAGAGTGACCAGCGAGAGGAGTGGGAGAGAGGGATAGAAGAGACGTAAGAGGAAAAAATTGTAACGTAACCAAAACGTAACAAGAGATCAATTGACCTCAGTGGGAAAGTAGGTGTTCGCTTGGAAAGGCGTTCGCAAACAGAATAGGTGTTTGCTAGGAAAGTATCTTTTCGCTGGAAAAGTCGGCGTTCACCTAGAAATAGGCGCTCACAAACAAAATAGGCGTTCACATGCGAAATAGGCCCTTGCGACGGCCTAATGCTACTAAACGTGTATATACTCCTTGTTAGGCAAGTGGCAATTGTTAAGAGTGAGGGAGTCGAACCGGGGCTACGCACTTGGTACTGAATTAAGCGCCAAGAGCAGCTGCTGTGCGGCTCCTGAAATGCTTTGCAACGAATGAACAAAAAATTGAGCGAGACACTTCAAGTTACAAACGAGCGAAGTATGAGCTTCACAAGGACTTCAACGTTTGTAGTACAGTACTGTCTACGAGGGACTCATCGATGCCGCGCCTCTCCTCGTTCCCTCATGTTGTCCCCATCAGCGTTTTGTTCCCGCGTCCCCTTCCCAGTCGCGATAAGAAGCCGTCAAACCGTGGGACACTCTGTGATTTGAATCGGACATTCGGCCCGCGATCCTGCCTCTTGCCACGTCGCAAACACTTGACAACCTTTCGACAGCGATGCACAGAGCGTTATCAATCGTTGAATTGGTAGAGAATGTCTGTGTTCAGCTCGGCCACGGAGATCTCGTACCACTCCAGACTAACGCGGCGAGAGATCTAGCTCTGCTTGCGAGGACGTCCACCATCTTCCTCAATCCCGCCCTCGACGTCCTATGGAGGTCGCAGGATGGGTTGGTTAACCTGCTGAAATGTATGCCGGATGACCTGCTTGATATTCCTGACATAGTGCGGGAGAATCCTGAGAGGGGGTTCGGACGACGCCCACCGCCGGCGGACCCCATTGTACGGATCATGCCTATGTCCCTTTCGAATTTTTGCACCACTGATATCCTTTGGATAGCGCATCCGGCGTCCCATACTCCCAACAGACTGGGAACGCCCCCTCTTTTACATGTGCCGCGTCAAGTTTTTCAGCCTGCCAAGTATCCACCGTTACTCGGAGGTACTCGACAATTTCGGTTCTTGCCTCCCCACGGAAACCATATTCCCGAATCTTGAAAAGCTCTACTGGCACGAGCCGCCGCTTGAGCACCTCTCCCTGTTCATGACACCTCGGCTGGCCAATATTCGCCTTAGCGGCGCCGACTCTGCCGACTTCTCCAGCGTCTCCAGCTATGTACGCAAATGCCCAGGCTTGAAAACTGTCGATCTTCTCATCAACGTTGGTGTTTACGATGCTGCTGCCCGCAGCTCCTGGCCCTTCTCCACCATTGTGCGTGGTCTGATGCACCTCGAGGAGCTTTGCGTCCCCGAGGTTGACTCCACTGCTCTGGCACACCTGGCCAAACTGCCCCGACTCAAGAGTTTGTACTTCGCATACCAGGACCCACTTGAGGAACCACTTGGACAGTCTAACCGGTCCGTTGGGTTTCCGGCCCTCACTCAGCTAGGTGTCCCGTCGGTTGCGGCGGCCACTACACTACTCAAATTCTTCTGGAAAACGCCCTTGGAGACGCTCATAATTCACAACAGCTCCTGCACCCCGATGACGAAGATGGCTGCTTGGGAATTTTATTCTAGCCTAGGAGCGCATTGCTCCCATGCTTCCCTATTGAAAATCGTGGATGGGGGCCTAACCTACGTGATGGAGGCCAGCCCCGAGCAGATCACGACATACTCCGTGGGAGGCGATGTCCTCCAGCCGCTATTCTCCTTCACTAATCTCCACCAGGTCGAGCTCCGACACACCGTGGGGTTCGACCTCGACGATGCGACGATCCTAGACATGGCCCGTTCGTGGCCGCGCATCACAGCCCTCACGCTCGAGGCGAGTACCACCCGTCATATGCCCAGCCGAGTCACACTTGGAGGGCTCTACGCCTTTGCTGAACACTGTCCTCGCCTGTCGAGCCTCGGAATCACCTTCGACGCCACATCCATTCCCCACACTCCACTCAGTGGTGAGATCAGGACTAGGCAGCTCTGTTTCATGTCTCTGCATGTCTACTGTTCCCCCATCGGCGACCCTGAACGAGTAGCGGAGTTTCTCTTCTCGATGTTCCCTCGTCTCCGGATAATCCACACTTCGTATCCAATGGCTGCCGGTACCGTTCCTGAAGATGTGTTTGACTCGCATACCCTCTGGAAGGATGTCAGCAGGAGGCTCAAGGCGCTTTGTGACGGTGAACAGGTGGCTGTTGCCGGCTAAGGCAAGCTCTCATGCAACTCTCGGAGTCCTGCCTATACCATTTTGACCCCATGTTCAACATTTTTTGTTACTACATCAACCAGCACCTCGGTCGTGATTGATTTACGGGCGGGGTCGCTAGCTTTCCTTTCAGTACACCTCATGTACGTCTATCTATGCTGGTAACTCTTCCAATTAGCTTTCTCCCATTCCTCAAACAACAATTCCGTGCAGAGATTACCGCACTTGATTCAATGTAATGATGTGTGATACTCTAGGTCACCAAAATCATTTGGAAAAGAAACGGAAGAAAAATATCAAAGTACGAGTTTTTCTACACACAGAGAACGAAGACCACGTGTTTGACTCAGAGGGGCACAGGGGAGGTACCCGCAGGAAGCGCGATGACTCGTTCGACTCGTGTTCGCTGATGGAGCTTTCCTCGCACGTCGCGTTTCCAAGTACGCAATGCCTAAATGGCGTGCAGCGAGCTGAGGGATTACATACGAGAATGTTGGCAGGGCTCGCCTGGCCATATCCATAACACGGTGAATCAAAGGTGAATAGCTTTCGAGTCCGATCTACTTACCCTGGAAATGATTCCACAGGGTGAAGCGGACAGCAGTCTTCTTTAGGCGGACAGCAGCTACCACTGCATCTACGATTCCGAGGGCAACGGTTCTCAATGCTCCCGCAGTACTCGTCGCTGCGTCGGTTACATCCCATGCAGGAATTGATGAGAGGTAATCGCGTGCGCCTGGAAGACGATTATATATTTGAACAAACGCGGCAGGCGACAAACGCACCATAGATTCGATATCATCAAAGCCTTACCATAATCAGAGCGAGCGCGATAAGTTTCTGAATATTTGATACTAAGCGCCCGTTAAGCGCCCTGCACAGCCACCTTCGGGACCTTCCTTCATGTCCCTTCCTCGCCCTCCCTGCGCTTCTCGTCTCCACCGCGTTTTCTCGTCTGCGAACAGCTCGAGCTCGCATCCCTCCTCGTCTTCCTCATCTCCTCCTTCGACCTCGCACCCGCTGCCGCAGCCTCCGGTATCACTCATCCAAATCTGCGAGACGAGATGGAGGTCGAATGACTCCACGGTGGCAGCTCGCCCACTACGCTTTCTCCAAGACCCAGGGGAGACGGCAGAGTAGGGTCGAACGCGGCGCAGGGAAGGGCTTCATTCGCATCATGCGCGGTCTCAAGGGGAAGCACACGCACGGATCCACGAAGACATAGATGCAGGGAGCTCTCGGGCTAGGGTGGGTAACGGAAAACGGGCGGCGGGCGAGCGGGTCAAAAGAGAGAAGAGCGCGCTACAGAGTCATGCCCGAAAGCGCAGCCCCCTCATGACATCCTCGCGCTTGGTCTTGCCGTAGAGCGGAGGGGTCTCTGCAGGGCAGTATCGGGCGCATGGGTGCAATGGAAGCCAGCGAAAGGTGCGTCCCAACAGCTACACATGTATGCGTGCTATCCCAGTTCGAGGGTAGATTTGCGCAGAGCCTGTATCGTGCGTCGATGCGCTCGTGTCCCTTCCCCACCAGCGCGCCATTCTACGCGCGCCTAGTACCCAGCGCTCTCGGAGGTACTGCAGAAGCCCCACTCGGCGTCGAAGGTCGAAGCCCATCGCGACCGGCGATTCGTCGACGGTCGTCCGTCACGCGCCAAGACATGGGCTGACGTCGAGTGGAGTGCGCCGACGCCGTGTCGTGTCGCCCACTACGTGGGGCAGGAGCAATCGGGCGGCATGTCACGGCGGCGAGCGTTGAGGAGAAGGGGAAGCCGTCGTCCTGATTATCGGTGGGCAGTGTCGAGCATACGTAGAGTAGATGGGGGAGCGGAGGACGAGAGTGGTGGGCGAGGGTTCACGGAGCAATGCGGGGCCACTCATCCCAGTGCGCGAAACGAGACGGAGGACGAATAGCTCCACAATGGCAGCTCGTCCACCCCGTCCTCCCTGTGGTCTGTGAGGACGCGGCGCATAAGGTTTCATGCTCGGGACGCGCGGTCTCGAGGGGAACCACGGGCACGGACCCGCGAAGTGCTGGAACGGATGCGCGACTCGGCGTTGTGTTCTCGGACTGGACGCGAGGCGTGTGGTGATCATCCGACTGCGCGAGTAGGTGGGCGTCCAAGCGAGTGAGCGGACCAAAAGAGAGACGAGGAGCTCCGAGTCAGCGGAGCAGTGCGGTTCCACTCATCCAAGTGTGCGACGAGACTCGTACACCCCGCCCGCTCCGTGATCCATGAAGACGTGGCGCACGGGAACCACGGACACGAATCCGCGAAGAGGTGGGGCGTATGCACGGCGCCGATGCACAGCTCTTCAGTGGGGTCTGAGGGACGCGAAGCTCGTGGTGCTTGTCTAATTGCGCGAGCGGCGGGCGCACGGGTGAGCGGGAGACAAGCAGACGAGAGGTGCCACGACCATGTCTCCCTGACGACGCGGGATACGTGCCGCATCGTCCGTGTGTCGGTCGCTTGCAATGGGTGCTGCAGAGACGGAAAGGAAGATCGGTCAGCGAGCGCCGAGCCATTGCGGAAGAGGAAGGAAGAGGGGGAGGGAGCGGGGGAGAAAAGGAGGCTGGGGCAGGATGGGCGGACGCGAGAGAATGGCATATCCATATCCGAGCACGAAGGCGAGGATACGATATTCAAGCACAGAACTGCCCATTCCCTCGCTACCCAGCGCACCAATCCAATCCACAAAGCCCGTGCGCTAGGTCGGTCTATACAGCGACTGCGCAGCACGCGCAGCCTAGCCGGACCTTCCAGCCGAAGGAGCGCGCTCCAGGCTCCTACGCCGCGAGGCGTCGTGTACGTCGTGCAGAAGCGCAAGATTCACAGCCCGGACGCCGGAGAACCTACTCGCGCATAGCTAGAAGGCCCAGCTCGACGTTCGTTATCCTCGACTGCATCTACGCCTCCACCCGCCTCTACCGTTCTCCTCCCCCGAAAAAAGGACAAAACCTGGAAACTCACCGCGGATATTTTCACCGTAGAATCGGCTCAGGCCCGTGAAGCGTCGCAGGACGTGCTTGGATGCCGCAAGGATGTGGATGATCGCCCGTGTAAGTAGTCCGACAAGTGGAGGGCAAGGAGGACCTAAGTGGGGGTGGGAGTGAGCGGGCGAGGCGAAGGAAAGAGGAGGGCGAAAGAAATTCACCACGGATATACTCTCGGGAGAATCGGCTCACGTTCGTGAAACGCCGCGGGATGTATTTCGTGGCCGCTAGGATGCGGATGATCGCCCGTGTAGTCGGAGGAGTGGAGGGCCAGGGTGACCTAAGTGGGGTGGGGAGTGAGCGAGCGAGCGAGAGGAGGGAAGGGGAGGGCGAGAGAGAGAGCGCGCGCAGAGGAAGCGAGTAAGAGGAGGGTGTAGATGGCGAGAGACGAATCAGAGACACCCTCAGATGCGGCCTACTCCTAGGCACGCTTTCGATCCTCACAACCCCACCTCACTCCGCCTCCCACAGAAAACGAGGACATGAATCGCCTCATAAAATGCGCCGACACGTACCTTGGAAGCTTCGCACGGAAGACATCGATCGTGGTCATTCCCGAGGCTCAGGAGTCGGAGAAGTGGAGGGCAAGGTGGACCTAAGGGGAGGGGAGTGAGCGGGCGAGCGAGGGGGGGCGAAAGAGAGCGCAGAGGAAGCGAGTGGAAGGAGGAGATGCCACAGATGACGAGAGACGAGTCGAAGGCACGCTCGGATGGAAGGACGCCGTTACGCCGAAGACGCACGCATTCGATCCTCGCGTCCCCGCCCCGCTCCGGCTCCCGCAGAGAGCGAGCACATAAATCGCAGAAAAAAACAAGCACCTTGGAAGCTTCGCATGACTGACATCGATCTTCGTCAAGAAGAGAGCGAATAATAATAATGATGCCTCGATAGATGTGCGCAGGCGTTCTGTGCGAGGACTCTGAGTAAGAAAGAGACGGAGGATAGAACAAGCCGCGAAATTACACATACCTATTTTCTAGCGCCTTCTCATAGTCACTGAGCGCCGTGCAAAATAGCAAGCTGGTGACGCTGACGCGGACTTTAGAGAAACACAATATCAGTGTGATGTGGAAGGCTTCCACACACTGGAAGCACAGACCTTTCATCCGCTTCATGCGCTCTGAGCGCTGTACACCAACGTCGAGCATATGGATCGGCAGACTGCCCACGATAAACCTTATCTCGTACGCTGCGCTCGAGCGCACAGCACGTCGTCTTTGACTTGCGTATGAGGGCTACACCAGCCTTTGTACCGCGTCGATGAAGCTGCGCTGGGACCTAAGCTTGCTTTCATGTACACAAAACGCGAAAACGTACTCATCGAGGACCCGAGGCGCCCTAAGGCCAAATCGTGCCACACACTTCTATCGCCTGTTCGTCCGCTCGTCGAGGGTTCCGGATTTGCTGCTAGAACCTCCAGAAGTTGCCGGTGCGCAGCCAGCAATCCTTCGGCCTCCAGTCTCGAACCAGCGCCTGAGCCCGGAGTGTACAGCGTTCTTGCGAATGGACAGAAGACTAGGAGTTCGTCGTTATTGACGCCTTATCGGTACTGTATCTTCATCATCCACTTCAAGATCGTCGACTTGCGAGGCTCGTTTGACCGCAGAATTTGAAGATTTTTTTTCTATATCGCGGCGCTTAGCTGGCGGTCGATTTCATCGCTCGGCGCATTGGATGCCAAATTTGAGGCACTTGTGTCCAAAACCATCCTTGGAGCCTCGGGCCTCAAGCCTCAGGAGGACGCTGGAGGACGTCGTACGCGGCAACAGTGATGGAAGGGATCGGAGCAAAGCGGAACAGCCACCCGGATCAACACGTGTGCCACTTTGGTTTCACCCTTCCACATCCCGCCGCTTTTCTTTCCTCCAGATGACAGATCTCGCTCACAGGCGGCAATCTGGTCAACGCGGGCCCGCCTTCTCGAGCTCGTGTCATCTGTTCCAATCCTGATGTCCCCTGCTGCCCGAACGCGAAGTACCTACTGGAACGTCAAGAAATTTCCAAATCGGCATCCAGCAGCATCCAGCTGAGCAACTTCATACCAAGATATATCAAGAGTCTACGGTAGCGGATAAGTGGATACTATATTTCTTTTTCCGCTCTTCAAATTTGCCTGTAAAACGTCCCAGGTGCCTGCCTCCGATTCAATGCACCAGTGCGTTCCCTTCGCTCGATTCCTTCAACAGCCGCATCAATCGTGTAAGCGATTCGCTACTTTTATCTGGCCTGGACCGGTGGGCACATCGGTTCTGCCGAGGGTTTTCATTTCCCAAGTGTCGTTCTCTCAGTGCATAAGCGTTTCTTCTCGCTTTTGATCTTGAGGTTCAATAAATATAGAAGTCATGGCGCACAAGAACCTCCGCTGGGTACTTACTTATCCGCTATTCATGAATCATCTAACCTTGGGCTGGTGACTCTCGCCCGAGGCAATTTCTATCCTGACGCAAGTATCATTCAAGTTCACCCATCGAATCACCAGATTCAACAAATTCAACCCGGTGAAAGTGCTTCCAATTGCGATACAAGAGCTGGACCTTTTTTTCATTCTTTCGCAGGTATGTCATCAGCCTTCACGATTCAACAAAACGCGGAAAACGTGGCGTTATTCATCCGTACTTGGGCTTGAACAACGCGCGCGCTCGCGGAAGAAGCGGCGCTAGACGCCGTGCACGTACGCATGCGTGCCTTACTTGAGCACCCACGAAATTGTGCGCATTCGTCCAGCATATTACGCCGTGATCGAGGGCGGGCCATCTAGATCAGTGCTGCTCTGTCCGCAAAGCATACAAATGCGGCAGCCGGCTTGTGCGCGCGCGTCTGGAGTTCCGTGGTTCCTTTTACTCCGAATCCCCTCCCTTCGTGTCTCCATTTCGCGTTCCTAACAAGGGGGTACGGAAAACAAAAAAAAACACCTTATGCCGTTTTTTTAATTATCGACCGTTTGCGGGACCCACCCTACCACGTGATGTCCAAATAAGGAAATATTTCCTTTTTGGCAGCGTCAACATGCTGGATGTCTACAACATTGACGAAGTGAGCACTGGTGAGCGTTAAGACACATTCCTTAAATTTAGCTTCATTTTCGGACACCTCCAGCACCTATTCTCCACATGTGATCCTACTGTTAAATATGACCACATTGATGGCCGAGGATGGCCGATCCTTCCTAAACGGGACAAAATAGCGAAAGGGAGTGATCGGCCTCCTCCAAATCCTCAATCTCAGCCAAATAAGTGGCAGAGTGTGCTTTAGAACTCGGTAGGATGCACCAAACCCCATTTCAAGTCGAATCGGGGTAGGTCATTATTTTTTTTTAACTGACCTTTTGGCCGACCACCCTCCCTGCCCTAGGTCCCGGCTTGTCCGGCCCGCACCCCCTTGGTTCCTAATCCGATGTTCACGGGTACAAACGCGACGTTTTTCTTTTTTGGTTTCAAGAAAGCGTGGATCTCCGCAATAATGCTGTACAATGGAGGCCTCGTGGTACAACCACGACCGCTTCTACGCATGGCCTTGTATTTTGACACAAGGGGTAAGGCTGTGAAATAGGTGAGATTCTCCCGTCAGATATCGATGAAGACATGCTAACTGCTTGCATGATCGGTAAACTCTGTATTAAAATTATATTCCACGATAAACTCTGGAATGGAAGACGGAGAGATGCAATTCCATTCTGATGAAATACATTTGCTGTTTCTTTCCATAAGCGTCCAGATAAAAGAACATGACTCATTCCAACTTCCGGCTCTCAGCAGGCACTATGTGGGCGTGAAAGGAAGACCCGGTGGAACTAGCCGTCACGGTTACGCACAGAGAGATCGTGGACAAATATAAAATGGCTGTCAGATTACATTCACAGTAAACTACGCAGACTCTTTCTGTTTCTGCTCTACATGGAGGGAAGGCTGGATTGCCGCGACAAAATCGGGAAGCGTGTCGTATGTGTTCCACAGAAAGGAGGTGTGCTCGGTGGGAGTGTTGGCCGCGAGACTCGCAGGATACTTGATCCAAACTGCAGGAATATCGATTTTGCATGCCGGTTCGAGATCACGATAGAGAGTGTTCGATACGACACAGCGACACTCTCTCAGGATGCCCATGCTATCATGGTATAGTAGAGGGGGATAGGTGGCGTTCAGGTCGGGTCTGTAGGTGTGGGAGCCATCCCAGCAGAACGTCGCGGCAAAAAAAGGGCCCAAGAGGGCGTATGTCTGTGTTTTGGCGTATGTCGCGACATCCATATCGAGAAGGGCAACGAGCTGGAAAAATGGACACAGCATGCGCACACACTCGATTGCGTGACTGAACAAAGGCCAGTCAAAGAGCGACGAAGCGAATGCGGACGATTCTTCCGCGGTTGAGGTTAGGCCGAGCTGAAAGGCCAAGCCTTCATATGCTTGCGCCAAAATGTCGGGATACGCCAGGCTCGGTGTACGCTGCTTGACTTCGCTTTCGACATCGAAGTAATGAGAAAGTGCTTCGTGGCGGTCGAATCCGCAAGTCGATTGGCAGAGGAGAGGTCGGAGCGCATTCAGAATACCGGATTCATGATCCTGGTAAATTTCAGTAAGTAGTGGGAGACGACTGGACGCGGGTGCACACATACGACGAGAGTCCCGTAAACGTGGAAATAGATTATCTGTAGGGCGTGCGGTTCAATTGGAGGGGCCGCAGGGAATGACCATGCCATAATTCTGGTGGTCCAGGGGCGTCCCCATATATCATCAGACTCGTCCTCTTCGTCCTCTTCGGGCCACTGGTAGGTGGCATCCCCATCATGGGGATCGTCCCCTTCGTTCGGATCTTTGCCATCGTTGGAATCGTCGTCTTCGTTGCGCTCCTTCCCTTCGTCCGGCTTGGGAGTTGGAGTCCGTGATCTGTCGAAATTGGCCGAAAACTCGAGGTGGGCGACCGTAGGGCTCTCGGCTTCGAAAGCGGTATGCAGTGGGGCATAATTAGCCAGAAAAGCGGCCTAGTATTTCCTGATCAGTCAACACCAAAATATAGTGTGGTGGGGTTAACCTGGCTCAGCGTCCAAACTATCGTCCTGTCCGTCTCGGGGCGCGAAAATCGTGCTCGCAACCTGATAAATAAGGATAAGAGAGAGGCCCATCAAAGTACGAAGATGCGCACACTTTCACCCTTCGTTCCTCTTCAAAAATTTGGCTCGCCGGCAATAACTGCGTTTTCAGACATTCAATGTCGAAACGGACCAGTGCACTGATCTTGTACCGAGGAAAGAAGGGATCGAGAGAGAACGCCGGAGTGGTGCTGCTCCTACTGAAGGTCGTCCATCTGGAATCGTCGTCCACTAATCCTGCTGCCTCCCGTTCTGCTTTTCGCGAGGCGACACGCTGTAAGTAATCCCTTTCCAAATATGCGTTGAAGTCAGCGTGAAAGATTTTAATCAAAATCTGTGACGCGTCGGCGGAAAGCGCGCGCGGATTGCTGCCCAGAAGTACAGGGACGCAAACAAGTTTCATACTTGTATCGAGGACACACTCTCCAAATGGCCACTCGAATTCGGGAACCAGTGGTTCGCGCGAACCCAGTCGACAGGGAAGAATTGGAACATAAGTTGGTGGCAAGGGATAGGTGACAGATTGTACCAGATACGCCACCGCACTATCTGGCCCTTCAGCCTTGGTGATTAGCTGCACAACTGCGAGATATTCCCCATTTTGCGAATCGACGAAGTCTGCATCTAAAGTTGCAAAGGTCGACTCGAGGTACGCAACCGTATGGTGGGCGGACGCAGATACTGTGGCCCAAACGAGCTTTCGCTCCGCCATGGGTACGAGGTGGAAGGAAAGAAGTTCTGGCACAGCTTTGTCACCCCTGCTGATCCTCTTCGATCTGATCCAAATCTGATCTCGATCTGAGTCACTGCCTCTGAGTGAGACCAACGCCCACAGAATGCCACGCTCTGATCTGGAACTGATTATATCCAAGTCGATGTGCGCCACACTTGTTATTTGTAGCAAGTGCTGTAAGTATATATAATATAACACAACGGGACTAACGAATGCGCATCCTGCCGTTCCTCCTCACACCATGGCACCCCGTGTTTACTTCGCACAACTGGAAGATTTTTACCCAGGTCAAATGATCATATGCAACCATAATGACCCCCGGATAGACGAGAGCTCAACCGACAGCGGAGGGCCTCAGGACACAGGAAAACTTCGCCCGTGCCTCGTAGTCGGGGTCAACCTCGAAGAGAGCGAGCTTCATTTGGCACCCTGTACCACGGCCAAGGCGAGTATCAGAAGCTATAAGAACGCAAAATGACTTTTCTTACACACTCGACCAGCTTCCTCACCCGGGCTGGCAAAAACTGCAAGGCTCGGGCGTGTCCCAACCCATCAACATGGCCAAACCAGCGACGAATGCGATATGGGTCGGCCCACCATCGCGCACACAAATACTCTGGCGACACCCAGAAATGTATTGGTACCCAACAGATCGTGAAAACCGATATCCAACCTACGAGATGAATCTGCGCAATTATCGCATTCGCCGGGAGGCACACATACAAGGCAAGCTTGAGCAGGCCACAACTTTCGTCGCTCAGCCGTCTATGTCCTGACAGTTTATGGGAACGGATACTCAACGGTGTCGACCGCTTTTGTAAGTATATATTCAACGTCTTCGTGGTGTGATGCGAACCTCAACGACTCATCGTATTAGCATCCGCCCCTCGCTCCTCTCCCTCCGGTAAGGCACTCATCTTTGTATTCTTGAATGGACTCCTGACTGTTGTCGCAGAACAACACACCCCAGGGTCAATATAGAGGGACTCTCAATGTGAGGCTTTTCTGAACCTTTCATAATTCATTCTCAGCAGCCTTCCCTTCAGCCGGCGGCGGCGCCGTGGTATCCGCCACAACGGCAGCCTTCGACCCAACATCAGAACCAAGGGCACATGACTCAACAACGGGGCGGGGAGCTCAACGTGAGGCTTTTCTGAACCCTTCGTGACAGCTTCATTCTTAACAGCCTCCCCTTCAGCCTCTGGCGGCGGCGTGGTATCAGCCAGGGCAACCACAGCCTCAGACCCAACATCAGCCGCACATGCAACAATATCCGTCGGCCCAACACCAGCCTCAGCCGCAGCAGTGGGCGGCCCAATCTCAGCAATCTACGTCGCACACGCAGCCTCAGCAACAGATATCTCCGCCCCTTGTCCATCAAGGCACAACATATTATAACCAAGTCGCCGGACCCAGCCAGCCTACCAGACCCCACCGTACCGGGCGTCCTTTCCAGGGTAAGTGAACCTGCCTCTGTGATACAGTTAGTTCAACTACGGACAGGCACGGACGGGTTTTGGTACGCTCTATATTCAGATGGACACATACACCGGTGTCAGCCTCCGCAGTAAGAGTACAATACTGGGGCTGAACACAACTTGAGATTTTTCTCCTCGCGTCTTGTGCTCGTGTACTCGTGTGTATCATATATATTCATGTGGCATTTGCTACTCGAATTCATGTATTGTTCTGGGCACTGAATCAGCTTGATACAGTACAAAAGTGTACAGTTTACCTTGTAAATGCTTTCGATTCTGAGGCCCCCATCCCAGCACTTTTACTCTCAGCAACGAATTCCCGCTTCCAGTGTCCTAGATTTTTTTCCGACGTGCTCGGTGTTTAAGATGCCGTTTACGTCGAATTGACTGTTGGGCCTATTCAACCATGGACCTATATTGCCGAGCGACAAATTATTTATTTCGTGAATTCGAATATTCCAGCCTGTGCCAGGAAATCATGGGTCAGTGGGTGGGGAGAGTCCTACTGTTGGTTACGGTACGATGCCGGTGTTTCTTCGCCCATCATTTACCTGGCATCAAGTCAATTCATTGTATCTTTCCGCGAGGAAGAACTCCCCCGAGTCAGAACCACTTGCCTTTTTTTTCGTTTGGCTCATTCCAGACGGCGGCTCGCCAAGTTGTCTCCGAGACTTCGAGTCATGGCGGCTCGAGGGGGGCGTCTTGAGGCTGCAAACCGAAACGGCGGCGACGTCTTGTGATTCCTTGACTTCCATTCTTCAGAAGAGGTTCCATGCTCTGACGGATGGCAACTGTCAGACGTCGCCATCGAAGCAAAAACTGGGACCCACAGATGATTGGGTGGTCTGAAGAAAGCTGCTTGTCCAGCACCGACTGCAGACACGATTCGACACAGTTTGGTACCAGAGAATGAAATCCGAGACCGCTCATGCCAGCAGGGAAGGGATGCGATGAGGATTGTTAACTTGGTACAAAACAAGGTTGGGACCCACAATCCCTGCGCATCATTCCATCAAGTTGCATGCAAATGTATTTCTATCCGCTCGGAACACACAAGGATCGGGGGACATGGTTCAGGCCCGAGTCACTACTTTATTTTACACGTTTTCAGGGAAGACACAATCAACGTCCGAAGCTACCAGTGGGTAAATGACTGAACTCACCGATCGGGACTTCTGGCTGGCGGAGGCGGCCGACACGCAAGCCCAAAAAATCTCATGGGACTCACAATACCTGAGCCGGCCGATATCGACTTACGAGTCTGGATAGGCCCGGGCCCATATCGATGAAACGTCAGAAAATCAATATTTTCTGCGGCTTCTAAGAGCTCCATGGACGCGCGATGGATGAATAAATGGAGAACGGCAAGAAGTTGAATAAACAGGGTTAAAAACTCACCGATTCCTAAGTCATCATTGGAGATAGAACGCAATGCACCAACCACGCGCGCCGGATAGAGAAGCGTCAAAGGGGAAATCGTGCACGCTGGGAGCGGGAGTGGAAATTGGTCGCCCAGAGTGAAAGTGGGACGATCAGTGTAAACTTTACAGTAAAGAACCAATGCAATATTCCATAGAGCAATGACGTCGCGGGCCTTCGCCGTCAGCCTTGGATTGAGTGATTTGACCGAGGGACTATCAAACTAGAGTGACATAGCACCACAGAACCAAGAATGTTGGATGAGACGATAAAAGCCGTGGGGGGATTCCAGTAGATTCAAGGCTGGATGCGCAGCGGAAGGAGAGAAAACGAGGCGAGGGCTGTGCAATTGATCGTATCACGGTGTAATGATCCGTCTCTCCCGTTTCTGCGCGCGACAACGAACGTTCTGTGACTCGCCCCCGGGCCGAGTATAGCTGCAGCGGCGTGTATCGATATCGGTACGCATCGACCACGGGCAGGGAAAGAACCTCGTCTAGGCTACAGTGGTCAAACAAACGGAGATTACAACGCTGTGCGCCATGCGCTTTCTTGAAGTCTTTCTGACTCTTCGCTTCTATGCCAGCTCCGATATCGACCCAATGAAGCCCACCCTTTTCTCGAGGACGAAGTGCGGTTCGTTCAGGACGGGATTTTGTCTCCCGGTACGTTGTGCCATCTTCGTTTCTTTGCTTTCTCAGCTTGAAGCGTTATCCCAGACAGACTGTTACATTCACCGGGTGCACCGTCGTGCAGCAGTTTGCCACTTTCCATCAATAGGATTACCACAGACTGCTGTTTCCGGCTCCGCCAGTGTGAGCGCAAACGCGAGCTGGCCTGAGGGGCCCGCGGCTAGCCCAAATCGAAAACGAGAAGAAGTAAGTATTGTAAATATCCTTATACCGAGTTATTGTCTCTCACCTGCACCGTGGCGTCTTGTCCTGCCTCGGCGTGGATGGGCATGCTTCGAAACTTGCCTGTGACTCATCGCTGGCAACCGTTCACGATCTTTCGAGTTCTTCTGTCCGATCCTGCGTGCGTCTCACTCTGCACTGCTCTCTATACGGTCTACATACTCGACCCCTCCAGAGCTCAAGGTCTATTGTACGAATTCGCTCGCTGACTTGTCCTACATGATCGTACCCATAGTGACCGTCGGGGTTTTCTCGTCTCTTCGGACGTCGACGCTCTCCATTTTGTTCAATCTCGCCTGACTCACTCACTCTCGCTGGTCTCGTCCTCCCTGGGCTACAAGGCTACATTCCCGTTCACTCTCGAGCTCAAGGTCCTCTCCACATACCGTGCTTCACACCTTCACGTCGAATTCCCTCACTCGGTCGTCCCAAACGATCGTGCCAATCGTCGTCATCGTGCGCTCTTCTCTTTTCTCTTTGATCTTCTCTTCAACTTCGTGTCGTACTCGTTCCCTCCCTGGACCCGGGTTATATACTCGCTGCTTCCCGAGCCCAAGGTCCGCTCTACTCTACAATGTCACTCCCAAGTCTCGCACTTCACGACGAGGCTCACGACCGAACTCAAGGTCGGGTTCAAACTCCGAGTTCAAAATTCCAAGTTCAAACTCCGAGTCAGGCTTTCGAATTCCAACGCAATCAAATCCAATTCGTATTCGTCGTCAACCTCCAATTCTTGTTCTAGGATCTTCAAATTCGCGCCAGTCCGAACTGGAGTTTGTTTCATATCTTAAAAGCTGGGGGGGCTGAACTCGGCTGCAACTAACCCGTCTGTATAATTCTTGCGGATACGAATGCGGCCTGCTCTTCCTCGGCTAAGCCTCTCCCTCTGCAATGTAGCTTCTTGAATAAATTATTTTCCGTTCTTATAAAGACTCCTCAGTTCCAATGCACGGAAGTTGTTCGATTCAGTGCGTTATAGGGGGTGGCTTTGTTTTGTGTCTGTGATTCGGCATTTTCACCTGGCTCTATTGATTCGGCTCCGGTTCAGGTACTTCTCGCGAGATCAACCTACAAAAAGGAGCTGAGAACCAGTAGGAATAATAATAATAATAGTAATGTGGCTGGTTGATGATGGTGTCATCAGCATGACGCGGTGGTGGTTCAAAAGTATTCTGAACTGTGGGAAAGTATTAAAGACGTATGTAAAGCTCGATCTCAAAGGAATAGAAAGAGGGGCCGAGACAGTGACAAGGGTGAAAATTTTAGAGCACGTTGCAATGTGCCATCAATATCTTCATACCCAGTATCAGTTACAACTACGCAGACATTATTTGTTTCTGCTCTACATGGCGGGAAGGCTGGATCGCCGCGACAAAATCGGGAAGCGTGTCGTATGTGTTCCACAGAAAGGAGGTGTGCTTGGCGGGAGTATTGGCCGCGAGACTAGCAGGATACTTGATCCAAACCGCGGCGATGTCGATTTTGCACGCAGGTTCAAGATCGCGATAGAGAGCGTTCGATACGACGCAACGACGCTCCCTCGGAATGCCCATGCTATCATGGTATAGTAGAGGGGGATAGGTGGCGTTCAGGTCGGGTCTGTAGGTGCGGGAGCCATCCCAGCAGAACGTCGCGGCAAAAAAAGGGCCCAAGAGGGCGTATGTCTGTGTTTCTTCTCGCTTTGGACCTTGAGGTTCAATAAATATAGAAGTTATGGCGCACAAGAACCTCCGCCGGGTACTTATTTATCCGCTATTCATGAATCATCTAACCTTGGGCTGGCGACTCTCGCCCGAGGCAACTTCTATCCTGCGGCAAGTATCATCCAAGTTCACCCATCGAATCACTGGATTCAACAGATTCAACCCGGTGAAAGTGCTTCTAATGGCATTCTCCTGTCAGATATCGATGAAGATATGCTAATTGCTTGTATGATGTTCTTTTATCTGGACGCTTAGGGCAAGAAACAGCAAATGTATTTCATCAAAATGCAATTGCACCTCTACGTCTTCCATTCCAGCGTTTATCGCGGAATATAATTTTAATACAGAGTTTACCGATGACTCATTCCAATTTCCGGCTCTCAAAAGGCACTGTGTGGTCGTGAAAGGAAGACCCGGTGGAAATAGCCATCACGTTTACGCACAGACAGTTCGCAGATATCGAATGGCTGTCGTATATTTACATGTACAGTAAACTACGCAGGCGCTATTTGTTTCTGCTCTACATGGAGGGAAGGCTGGATTGCCGCGACAAAATCGGGAAGCGTGTCGTATGTGTTCCACAGAAAGGAGGTGTACTCGGTGGGAGTATTGGCCGCGAGATTCCCAGGATATTTGATCCAAACAGCGGGGATGTCGATTTTGCACGCCGGTTCGAGATCGCGAAAGAGAGTGTTCGATACCACACAGCGACGCTCCCTGGGAATGCCCATGCTATCATGGTATAGTAGCGGGGGATAGGTGGCGTTCAGGTCGGGTCTGTAGGTGTGGGATCCATCCCAGCAAAACGTCGCGGCAAAAAAAGGGCCCAAGAGGGCGTATGTCTGGGTTTTGGCGTATGTCGCGACATCCATATCGAGAAGGGCAACGAGCTGGAAGAATGGACACAGCATGCGCACACACTCGCTTGCGTTACTGAACAAAGGCCAGTCAAAGAGCGACGAAGCGAATGCGGACGATTCTTCCGCGGTTGAGGTTAAGCCGAGTCGAAAGGCCAAGTCTTCGTACGCTCGTGCCAAAATTTCGGGATATGGCAGGCTCGGTGTACGCTGCTTGACCTCGCTTTCGACATCGAAGTAGTGAGAAAGCGCTTCGTTGCGGTCGAATCCGCAGGTCGATTGGCGGAGGAGAGGTTGAAGCGCATTGAGAATACCGGATTCGTGATCCTGGCCAATGTCAGTAGTAGAAGGGCGGACGCGGGTGACACATACGACGAGAGTTCCATAAACATGGAAGTAAATCATCTGGAGGGCGTGCGGTTCAAATCGAGGAGCCGCGGGGAATGGCCAAGCCATAACTCTGCTGGTCCAGGGGCGTCCCCACATATCATCGGATTCGTCCTCTTCAGGCCACTGGTAGGTAGCTGCACCATCATGGGGATGGTTCTCGTCGTTCCGGTCTTTACCATGATCGGAATCGAGCTCGTCGTTCGGGTCTTTCCGCTCATCATCGGGATTGTCGTCTTTGTTGGGGTTCTGCTCTTCATCCGGCTCGGGAGTCGGACTCCGAGGCCTCTCAAAATTGACTGAAAACTCGAGGTGGGCGACTGCAGGGCTCTGCACTTCGACAGAGGTATGCAGTGCGGTATACCCATCCAGAGAAGCGGCCTAGTATTCCCTGATCAGTCAACAATACGTCTGTGCAGTGGGGTTAACCTGGTGTAGGGTCCAAACTATCGTCCTCTCCGTCTCGGGGCGCGAAAACCGTGCCCTCAACCTGATCAGGCAGGATGAGAGGGGTTCCTATCCAAGTATGAAGATGCGCACGTACAATTTCACCTTTCGTTCGTCCTCCAGAATTTGCCTCGCTGGCAATAACTGCTTGAGACTTTCGATGTCGAACCGGACCAGTGCACTGATCCCGAATGGAGGAAAGAAGGCGCCGGGAGTTATCGCCGCCTTGGTGCTGCTCCTACTGAAGGTGGCCCATCTGGAATCTTCGTCCACCAATCCCGCCGCCTCTCTTTCTGCCTTCCTAGAGGCGACACGCTCCAAGGAATCCCTTTTCCTATGAGCAAAGTCGTCAGCGACAAAGATTGCGTGTATAATCCATGACGCGTCGGTGGAAAGAACGCGTGGATTGCTACCCAGAATTTCAGGAGTGAAAATGAGTTTCGTGCTCGTATCGACGACACACTCTCCAAACGGCCACTCGAATTCGGGAATCAGCGGCTCGCGCGAACCCAGTCGACACGGGAGAATTGGAACGTAAGTCGGTGGCAAGGGATATGTGATAGATTGTACAAGATACGCCACTGCGCCATCTGGCCTTTCGGCGCCGGGGGTGGTGGAGAGTTGGGCAACTACGGGATATTCCCTACTTTGCGAATCGATGGTGTCCGCCTCCAAAGTCGCAAAAGTCGATTGAAGGTATGCCACCGAATGGTGGGCGGATATAGATACTGTTGCCCAAACGAGTTTTCGCTCCGCCATAGGTACGAGGTGGAAGGAAAGAGAAGCTTCTGCACAGCTTTGCCCACACTGGCTACTCTTTGATCCCATCTAGATCCAAGTCAGATGAACCAACGCCCACAGAATGTGCACAGAATGCCTCCTGGACCAGCCGATGTCGATTTACGAGTCTGGGTAGGCCTGGGTCCATATCAATGAAACCTTCAGAAAATCAATATTTTCCGCGGGGTTTAAGAGCTCCTTGGACGCGCGCTGGAATGAATGAATCGAGAACGGCAAGAGGTTGAATAAACAGAGTTAGAACTCACCGATTCCTAAGTCATCATTGGAGATAGAACGCAAGGCACCAACCACGCGCGCTGGATAGAGGAGCGTCAAAGGGGAAATCGTAAACGCTGGGAGCAGGAGTGGCAATCCGTCGCCCAGAGTGAAAGTGACGGGATGGGACGATCGGTGTAAAGAACCAATGGATGATTCCACAGAGACGACGTCGGGGGCCTGTAGATCAGGGCGAAGTAAGCAAAGAAATCACTGCACGAGCCTTCAAGAGACACATGATCTGACGAACATGGCGAGAGAAAATACGGCGACGGTTCCCACTTGATTCAAATTCCGACGCATTTGTTAATAGAATAGTTCTCTAAATGAAATTTAGTTTAGGAATAGTGCAACAGAATGACATTGAGGGTTCCGCAGAGAACTGAAGCTCCAAAGCCACGGATGGCGCTCGCCGTCAGCGCTTGAGCCTTCGATTGAGTGGTTTGACAGAGGGACGATCAACCTAGAGTGACCTTGCGCCGCAGAACCGAGAATTTTGGATGATACCAGAAAATCAGAGGTAGATTCCAGTAGATTCGACGCTGGATGCGCAGCGGAAGGAAAGAAGGAAGGAAGAGGCGAGGGCTGTGCAATTGATCGTATCACTGGAGTAATGATCCGTCTCTCTCCTGTTTCTGCGGCGGGAATCAGAACCTGCGCGCGAGGACCCTCTGGACCTTCCCAGCGATGACTTTGCACGAAAAGCACAGGCAGGCCTTGCATGCCTCTAGAGCCCATATAACCTAGCCCGGATTCGAACCGGGGACACCCACTGGCAAGCTCATGGAGTTCACTTCAGCCGCGGTGCGTGTGATACCCTCACCACCAGGTTTTTATATCCGAGAAATGTGTTGGGACCAAATTGAATCAAAACTGAGTTCGCTGTTCATCGAATTTCGAAACGACGTGACGGCAGAAAATAAGCGCTAAGCAAGGCGCTAAGTAGATCGTACGTTGAATTGAAGGTGCGTTGGGTGCATTGCGGGTTCGCAAATATGCGCCCTTCGCTGAAGGGGAGACGTGCTGTCGATGTTGAAGAACGAACGACAACTGCCCAACCAAAGTGTGGGAATGGTGGCGGTACGACATCAAAGATGCTTCCTAACACTCTTTCGCCACGTCATCACTCCTCGCGTCGACGCAGCCGCTGCGCCTTCCCATCGACTGCTTTGCACCCGAAAAGCACGAGCAGGCCTCACCGACCCTCTACAGAGAGCGGAGACTCTCGGAGTTTCTACCCGTTCCCGCGGCCATGACACGGAGTTCGCGGACATTGCCTCCGGAACAGATGAATACTCACTCTTGGGATCGCATCGCAGCTTTCACCAAGCTCTCATTCAATTTCATCTCTAGACGCACATCCACACGATTTTGATCCCCAACGTGCGTGCGGCATTTCTGTCGATACGCTTCGTATCGTGCAGGCGTTCCCTGCGATGTTTCCGATTTCGACGTCTTCCGGGCACAGGCAACACCTTTGGCGGCCGATGTTCTGGTTTTCCACGCTTTTGTGTCTGAACCCGAATAACTGGGTGATTCTTCGAAGCTTCCCGCCCAATGACTCTCTCCACAATCCATTTGTGCTTATCTTATCGGATCTGAATCGTTACCATAGATCTTATCTCCGGATCATCCCACAATCAGATAACGCAGAATTTCACCTCGCGACCTACTTTCAATTCCTGAACTCAAATTGGATCCTTTGTTTACTCCGGCTGCCTTACATCCTCGCGACAACTATACCTGTGACCAAGCCGCAACCTCTCCGACATCCCCACAATTTCCTGTTTCTTTCACGAGCTCACTGCTCCTCTTCTATTTTCCATCGCGGCGTCGAACTGCAGAGTCTGCCGGCCCCCTTGTTTCTCCGAGTTGCATCCCATTGCACAGACGATACAACACGCCTCGCTTGCCTCTTACCTCGCGTCAAACCTCTTTACCTGGCTAAAAATTTATATAGCGCGCAGAACAAGCGACTTGGTGGGTAGTTCTAACTTCTAACGGGAAGGAAGGGGAGGCAAGGAAGCTAAGGCCCTGCTCGGGTGCGCCGGATTCCATACAGCGCTAGGATGATTGGGTTTCCATAGGCAGGTCCGGCCATCACGCTCTCGATTCGTTTGACACGTTTTGACAGGTGTCTCCGACGGACCTCTTCTCGATGCTCAACCCCCAACTTGGGGCCCGACGGAGGCTTGTTCTTTATAGCCCGGCGAATTTTTCCCTGTATCCACACTCTAATGCTCTTCCGACTTATCCTCTCTGCAGTAGGCGCCGTCATTGGCGCCCAGATCCTGCGATCCATCTACAGACTCGTACATTGGTACATCTTCTCACCCTTCCGATACATGCCTGGCCCCCCAAATCCCAGCTGGGTTTACGGAAACTTTGGCCGTATCACCGTACGTTCCATCTTCAATCCCTTTGACCCAAATCTGAACAGACTTCTGTGGGGTTAGTTTCCTGCAACTCAAAAATGGCAAGCAGAGTACGGGCCGACATTCAAATTCCACAATTTCTTGAGTGTAATCTTCATTTTGACCGGCGGGTTATTCCCTCGTTAATTAGCCCCCTTTAAGACTACGTCGCTGTACACGATCGACACCGTCGCTCTTCATCGGATTGTCAATAATTCCGAAATTTATCAGAAGCCGCCAATGGTGCGCTTCAATATGACGCTGATGCTTGGAAAAGGTGAGTCTCTTGCCGCGACATCCGTGTGCAAACAAGTAATAGGGTATTTGATCAGGACTGCTCGTTGCAGAGGACGAAGAGCATACAAAACTCGTGCGTATCAATTCCGTACACTACAGTCTCTCAGATTGATAATAAACGGACAGAGAAAAATCATGGTCCGTACTTACCCCCTCCAATGCTTCGTAACGTTCAGCGATATCTTCCAGAGTCCCGCGTTTGGACTTTCCCAGATCCAGGGACTTACCCAACTGTTCGTGGATAAATCTCTAGAGGTGATCTAATACCCCTTCGCAGGCGATTGAAACTTTTTCTAATCAACCATGCAGTTGAGCGAGTTCTGGGCACAGAAGCCTCAAGATGCTTCCGGATGGGCGCGCATCGACGTGTTCGCTGGGCTGAAAGCGATGACCCTCGACGTCATCGGCCTTGCAGGTGTGTACCCATCCCTTGAACCACATCAAGCAGCCTCCGACTGATTGATTACACTCAGGATTCAACTATCAGTTTAACTCGCTCGATGCCAACAAAGAGCCCTCCGAACTTGGCAAGGCATTCAGGCAGGTGTTCCTTCAGGGCGGACTTGACAATCCTACCGTAATTACGGTGCTGCGCTCTCGGTTCCCCATCTTGCTGCCGCTACTCGTGCGTGCATCCCGCTTGCTGGCAATGTTGAAATCACTCATTTATGATCCACCGCTCTTAGCGCCCTCCGAAGCGGATGACTCAAGGCCGCGAAACGATGACCCGGATCGGCAGGCAGCTTCTTCAGGATGCGAAGGATGCGGTAGCGTCGGGCGAGAAGGTTGTGGAGCGTAAAGATCTGCTTTCCCTGCTTGTGCGGTCGAATATGGCGAAAGAGATCCCGGAGAGCCAGCGCCTGAGTGACGATGTGGTTGTTGCCCGTACGCATTCGTCTTTCTCTATATATTCACGATCTCCTCACAATGCCTGCAGAGCTCCCAACATTCTTCGCCGCAGGTGCGCATCGTGACGCTTAGGGTCCTTCTTTGAAATTAACTGTTAACTTTTATTCGCAGGGCACGAAACCACTAGGTAAGCTACCGTCATACGGATCTCCCCCCAAAAAAATGATATAATACCCCGCAGCACGGCGACCACCTGGGCCCTCTTCGCTCTCGCCACCCACCCCGCGGTCCAAACAACCCTGCGGACCGAACTCCAGACAATGGGCACCGACAGCCCCTCGCTCGACGCGCTCAATGCGCTGCCGTACCTCGACAAAGTCGTGCGCGAGGTGATGCGCGTGCACTCGCCGGTGGTGTTCACGAGCCGTATGGCGATGCGAGACGATGTCATTCCTCTGGGGACGCCGTATACCGATACGCGCGGGATGCAGCATGATAGTATAGTGTGCGTCTTCTTCGTTGACGTGCGCTCGAGAGTAAACTGACTATGACGTAGGGTGTCGAAGGGCCAGGTCATTTATGTGCCCGTGGCCGCTTTGAATCGCGACACGCGTATTTGGGGCGCGGACGCTGCAGAGTTCAAGTACGTTAGATGTTTGTTCTGCTGCCATATCTGAACTGGTCTGACTTAGCATAGACCCGATCGATGGGACGCAGTCCCCGACACAGCGAATGCCATCCCGGGCGTGTGGTCGCACCTCTTCAGCTTCCTCGGCGGACCGCACAACTGCATCGGGTGGCGCTTCTCCCTCGCTGAGTACGTTGTCCATCCATCCATCCATCCATCCGTTGTTCATTCATTCGTTCATTCACTCTTTTTTTCATGCATTCCCTTTCCAACTTGAATAATCTGACTCACCCACGCAGGATGAAAGCCCTCCTCTACACCCTGATCCGCTCGTTCGAGTTCGAGCTTGCAGTGCCGCGGGAGGAGGTCGCTGTCGCCGGGCAAACACCGGTGCAGCGTCCGTCGTTGGTTAGCGAGCCCGGGAAGGGGCCGCAGCTCCCCATGCGCGTGCGCAGGGTGCAGGTCTAAGGACGTGAAAATGGAGAACAAATATGTGGGAGAGAGATTGTTTGCCCAAGACGTCCAACTTTGAAGCCTTTATATAATATAATAGTGGGATCGTGCGAACCAGTAAGGAGCGCCTGCAAGACATTATCATACTGGGTGACAGAGTATCGCATCGCTACGCACATCTCATACTGCTCCATGCCTTTCTGTTTTATGTTGTGCTCCGATTTGAGAGGATTTTTACGAATGTCCAACTTGACAAGTTGAACTCAAGTCTTGACATCTCGGAGCAAAGTTTCAATTTCATTTTTTCATTTTTATTGGTCGAAACATCTTCGAAGTGTGAATTATCTGTATTGTGCGCGTGCAACATTTGCAGTGATACCAACAGACACTATTGCGCCGGCTTCCATTTATGCCCCGTTTCCGACAAGGTCAAGAGCTTCAACCCCGACTCGATATCACACCAATCTTTTGCTTCGTTCGAATCTTCTTCGAGTCCCTTCCGAATCGCTTATATGCAAATTTACCTTCTGGTTTTATTATTCATTCCCTCCGACGGGATTTTAGACGAGAATTTGTTGTTGGGAGCCGGAATGCCCTGACGGGAGTAATACACCCTACACTAGCAAAGCCACTGGTGGCCACCATTGGTTACCGATGGCCATTGGTGGCCATCGGCAGATGGTGATCGGCAATGCCTTCCATCATGATTCAGTGACCTCAGACTGATCCACCGATCATCGGGGAGGTCCAGTGCCGAACTCCAGTGGACTTCACCGAAAATCTGCGGCTTTCAGCTATATGTCTCGAATTCTTGTATTTTAGGGCACATATAAGATAATTGAGCTTGTTGCTTTGTTTGTACTACTTTTGTATATCGAAAAGGACAGTTATCCGCGTGGGCGCCGGGCGGAGTCAATCCGAGACAAATAATGAGAGACTTGGGAAATTGGATTCAAACACTAAATACTCACGTTCACGCACTAGTGGTGTACATTTCTTGGGCCCAAAAATTATAATAGAGTCAAGCCTTTAGTAGGGCAGTTAAACGAGCAAGTTCTCATAGCTATAAAGAGTTGAAACTGGTCGAGATTGTTTTTTGAATTCCGGTGTTATCCGGTGGAAGCCAGTGAAAACCACTGGAATCCGTTGGAAATCAGTGGATATTTCTGACCTCAATCAGCCACTGATTTCCACTGGAAACCATTGAATCGACAGTGGGGACCAATGCCGAACGGTGCCGATCAGCCGTTTGATAGCTCCGCGTGTATTAATGCCTGACGGGAAGCTAATTCTACCATCGTGTCAATCAACTTCGGCAACGCGGCATGCGAAGCCGCATTGGCGGAACGGAATCCAACCGTGGGAATGTCACATGACTGGATCATTACCGACTTCATCTGCTAAGTATCCTTTCGGCCTCTTAACGAGTTATCAGCCCTCAACCGACGCTGAACTCGGTGATGAACCATATATCAGTCTTGCATCATCTGAGAGTAACTTCGCCGTCACTCACCACATGGGCTTTTGAACAACTTCCATCAACCGTCAAAGCTCGCTGATATGGGATTATGCATGATACGTTCGTTAGTATAGCCTAATAGAAGTTGAGAGTTAGAGGAACACGCAGCTAGTACTGAATCAAGCGTCAAAGACAGCTATGATACCTTTCACCACCAGGTGCTGTTGTTTCCTCGCAGTTAGGGGTTGGAATTTGGTTGGAATTTAGTCGATTTCAACAGTAATTTGACCCAAGTTACAGCGCGACAACATTTGAATTCAACAGATATATAGGAAAGAATATGTCAATGAACAAGCGGTACGCAGAGCCCCGGTAGCCTTTAGTAGTGAAAAAAGAAGAAGCACCAAGGGAGCCACAACCTGGCCCGGAGTCGAACCGGCTCATCCCATGGGCAAACTCAAGGGGCTTACTTACTAGTGTGTTTGATACCCTTCGCCACCAGGTTTCGTTCTTCCTTCCTTCTGACGAGCTTTTATACACGATGAATTCAGCAGTTGGATTGGGGGTGGATTTGTTGGAATAATGGCAAGCCGACACGTTGGTATACGTGGCCTACGTGTCCGTTGGGAAGCAGGCATAGCCATGCACTGCCTGTTGAGAAGCTGGCATCGAGATGCACAGCAACGTTGCAATGCGCACAGGTTCAGCTGGTCTGAAACACTGGACGTTGCATTGTTCAACCATATTTATTTGTATATGTAGTTTACATTGTTCTCGAGGTATAAAAGGCCCTCGTACATCTTGAATGAATTATCTTGTTATTCTTCTACCCTTGAGGTTCCTACCTACAAATTCTACAGGTTATTGGCCCCCGCGCTGAAACCTCAAACGAATACTACTACTATTTTATCACTCTCACTCAACTCTATCTATGTCTACCAACACATTCTCCTCGACCGCCAAACTCGGCGAATACTTCGCCAACTTCCCGCCTGCAAAGCTGATGGCACGAACTGGGTCTTCTTCCGAGA
>JARJCV010000208.1:0-83080 GCA_029281435.1 Mycena haematopus | reverse complement strand
TGAGGAACAGGCGCGGGAGTACGAGGCCATAGCCCAGCGTTTCGTGGATAAGGCCCGCTGTCTTGTCCAGCGCCAGCGCCACGCGAGGCTATTCCACTGCTCGGCGACAGATTCGACCCACACCGATATCCCTCATACCGCCCACGGCCGCCGACATTTTGGACTCCCCACTCTACGCATACTCAGTTCCCCCCAAATCAGAGATTCGCCTCATCCGATACTTGTACCACATCGAAGGCGTTAACAGCGTCTTCACGCGATCGATTGGGTCTGGCGTGGTGTACGTCGAAGCCACAGATATCACTCAAGTATCGAAGGGCATGCGACTATATAGCGGTGTGTGGCGAATGCACAACAAGCCCTTGAAGATAGACACCCTCGACTCGTGGTTCCGGATCGTGCTACCGCCGCCCGTCGACCACGTTGGTCACTGGAGGCGACTCGACAAACGCCGGGGCACCCTTCTCGTGGGTGACTTGGTTTTCGTCTACGACGACTCATACGCGCTGGGTGTTCCTCGCGTCCGTTATCTCCAAGACCGGCCCGTCTCTGTCAGGCGTCAAATCCCTCCCTCCGCCTCCAGCCTTATTCGATCCGTCCAAGTTCGTCCGCCAGTGCCCAGATATACCGCTGCAGAAGCGAAACTCTCTCTACATAACAAAGAAGTTCACCATCCGTGGCGACGGGCTCGAAACCATCTACTGGGGAGGCAATGTCACTTTCTTCACCACGGCGGCGACCACACCGACCCCCGCGGAGCTCGCACCCTTCATCAGCGCAAACCACACGGTCGTCCAGTCGAAACGACCAGTGTGTCCCGACATGCGCTGTCGCCCTTACTTGGGAACGACTTGCGCCCTGCAGGAGGGAGATGATGTCGTGGTCGTGTCCGGGGATGATGAGGGTACGGTGGGTCTGATAGCGAGGATAGTGGAAAAGCAGCGGATCCGTGTGAACGGTGACCAGCACCTAGAGCGCTATGTAGCGGTGCACAAGGGAGAAGTGGACGGCAGCTTCGAAATCACCCGAAAAAACATCGAGTCCGAGGTGACGATCATCGTCCCTATCCACGACCTGCGGCTCCAATGTCTCGCCGCCATTCGTTTAATCATACTGGGAGACCGCGTCAAAATCACCGGACGACACCCGTCGCGAGGAATTTCTGGGCGTGTTTTGGACGTCGGACCGAGCGACATGATCACGATGCAGTCTTCTGAGTCACCATCCCCCTTGTACATCCATCTTCGCTACCTTCAGCGCGATTTCCGCTTGGGCGACATCGTGAACATCGCGGATGGACCTCACGCTGGCCACAGCGGTTTCATCAGTGGTCTCCGAATTGGCGGATACGTAGACTTTTTCCGGTAAGTTGCAGCTTGTACGCAGTTTTGGTTTTTCGTTTGACCAGTGTTATCCACAGTGTGAGTTGGAGCGCATGAAGAGCGCGGTCACCACGAAGGTTACATACCAGCAGGTGAAAGACGATATCACAGTACGCTACTGTAGGCCGATGTACATTTGCGCTTTACTCACTAACTGGTTTTTCAGTTTCCTGTGCGAACCGCCGATCTTCAATTCTTGCTCATCGACCACTGGTCGCCCGTCAAGCAGGAACATCAGTCATTCGACAATTTGCAGAGTCGGTGGGAGCGGGACCTCATGAATACCGGTCGAGGGTACTTGAATATGGAAGTCCGTCTGGCGTACAAGCATCCCGACAAGGGGCTTTTCGGAACCGTGATAGGCTTCAATCGCACAAGCGCACAAGCAGCACCACCACGCCTTCGGGGTTTCTTCGAGCGTAGTTTCTTTGACGATGTCCAATTGACGATTCAAATCGATCATGGACACCGCCAAGTTACCGCCACGCTGGACCAGGTCATGGACAAGTAGTAGGTTTTATTCCTTGCTCAATATCAGGTCGTCGTTGATTGTGGTCTTCTAGTTCGCGACTTCCACTGCCGCAAGCTCGGCTGTTCAGGTCCATGGCACCCGATCCTGTCGACACGCCGCTCCCCCCTCCGATTGCTCCCCCCGTGCCGGTGTGGGGTGACGAGGGTAAAGAAGCTGTCGCGCCCGACATCGGTATGTTCAATTGCTGGCTCTGAGGTCACGATCTCACTCCCGCATAAACCGTAGGAGAGTATACCGGGGTTTGGCTCACACGACCCGAATTTGTCGGCAAACGCATCGACATCGTGATCGTGGGGGTGCATCGAACGAAATTCCCCACTCTGGTGAACCGACGAGGGACGCAGCACGAGGGAGCCACGGGCTACCTGGAGCCCTTGCATGAACCACCAGCGCCGAGTTCATTCAGAAAGAAGGGAATCAAAGTCCGAGTCCACCCCATGATGCACAGTGCCATCATTCCAGCGGATGCTCTCTTGCCTGAGCGACAAACTCCCTCCGACGAATGCATCAGCGTCGAAAAGAGTCGCGTCATCATCATTGGGCCAGATGTGCGGGGTTCATGGCGCCGAGCTGGACAATATGCGGAAACAATACCGGGCGGCAGTGACATCCCAGCGGTGGTGAAGGTACGCTTTCAGAGGGCGGCCAGTGAGGTGGATAATCCTGCGGGTTTTTATCATCTAACCTGCTTGTGCCGCGCGTTAAACACGGAGCTGATCTGCGGATCTTGGACCATTCCTCCCACCGACTTTGACGTCGAAGTATCTTGAATCAGTTTGCTTGTTTTGTAATACGATATAAATCTACCTGTACGACGATAGCACATTGTACTGGATGTGAATAAAAAGTACTTCGAATAATATGTAGACTGCGTCGGCACAAGTCGGGATGGCAAGAATGGGAGTCGGGCCGACAAACACCAAAGCGCAGGACAATGGCAAGGATTAAAAGGTGGCACAGAAAGTCTTCGCTTCAACTCCACCATGCCAGCCGTTCGCACAACCCACAATCGTGCCACCTTCACCCCAGCCTCCGCCTTGCCCCGCACCGCCGACGCCAAACCCGTCACTCCACAGGTCACTCCACAGACAGCGGGAGTACGGGCAGCGAGGAACCCCCGCCCGCCTCGCAGGCCTCGATCGAGGAAGAAAGCGAGCGCGCAGCTTTCAATGCTCGTGTCTGCGCCGCCAGGGACGTTTACCGTACGTGCTTTATTCGATTTCTATACTGTTGTCGGCACTGACTTTGCACTCACTCAGTCGCTGATCCCCGTAACGCCGCCAAAAAGTTGGTGTATAATCGCCTAGGCAAGTCTTCTGTACAGACGACCTTGTCTGTCGCGAGACTGACTACTTCCTCCTAGCCGCCGACTACATCGAGATCCAAGGATCATTCAGGCCAGATTCGCAAGAACTGCCCACCGAGGAATCCCGCGCCATCCAAGAGTACATCGCCAAGAAGACGAGACACGAGTATCGGCTCGATGAGCTGAGGCATCGCGCTAGTGCGTACAATTGGTTTATTTTCTTGCCACCGCCTTAAGCGCGACTTTAGTCTCCGCTTGTCTCTACACCAACCCTGGACCCGTCGATGCATATTTCCAGGCCACCATGAACTTCCACTTAGACTTCGGTCATCTTTGCGAGTTTGCCGACGGCATGGACGACATGCTCGCCACCAAGCGCAAGCTGCGCAAGATCCACAAACGCTTGCTGAGCCTCGCGCCCGAGGTGCTGGTTCGCCTTGCTGGACGCGACATGCGACTCGTGGAAGTCAAGAACCCATTCCCGTTGGGTGACGATCGCCGCATCGCTTTGGATCAGAAAAGTACGCCCAACTTCATCTATTTTACCTTTGACCGATTCCCCCATGCCAGTCCGTGAGCGTATTGCGTCGTACCAGGGGGTGCCCATCGAATCTTTGGAGCCGTCGTTGGATTGGCCGTCGACCATCGTCCGACTCTACAACAAGTTTCGTCACGATCCCTGGAGCGTCAGATGTCAAGAGCTCTATTGCAAGCGTACGTTTGTCTGTATTCCTGGATATTTCATCTAATCTCCGATCGCCAGAGGAACTGTGGGTTACAGAGATGGAGGCCATGCTTGCCAGCGCCAAGGTCGAGGCGCGTACCAAGATGACGTCGTTGCCGCCTCTACCCCCCAGTAGTTTTTATGGGACGTACGACACTTGCCATGTGTTTTGTTAGAGTACAAGTATGAATCTTTCCATGTACAATGCTCATTGTCTATACCTCGTTACTTACTCAATCGACAAACAATGCCATAAAACACCGAGGGAGTGGCAATATCGCTGGTCTGGTTGACACTCCCTCGATCAACCGAACCTTTATTTCTTTTCTAGCCACCCACATCGCCGATGCGTTTCTCCGACAAGGAGGCCGGCCTCATCCGCAACAACGTGCTGCCCGAGCCACGGACAACGCCCTTCCCAGTCCCTCGACCTTCACACCTACTGGTCAAAACCACAGCCCCAGACAAGCCGCCGCTCATCTTCTGTGCGAACGGCCGCACTCTCAGTCAGCGGCTCACGAGAACTCTCCCCAAAACACCACAGAAAAAAAAAGAACCTGTCGACGCCAGCAGCCCTTATGTTTTCGAATATCATCCATCGTCAAGCCCCAATAAGTCCCGCCCAGCCGGTGTTGCTCTGGGTGAAAAGCAGTGGCGACGCTGGACGTACGACGTGATACCTAAACTGATACCAGTCTTCCTGGCGCTATGGCACAAGACCGAGTCACTGCGCAACGCCGAAGGACTGCAGCTCCCGGAAACAACGGCGTGTTCCTGTAAAAGTCGCACATTGGATGTGGCAGTCGTTCGCTGGAATGGTACGTCTGTCTGCCACACCTGCCACCCAATGCTAACACCAAAGTGCAGCTATTGAGCACGTTCGTATCAAAGTGTGTGCCTGCCAAACGGCCGCCGAACAGCTACTCGCAGCCGGCCTGTTTCCATGCTCGCCCCAGCGACCCAGTCTGGCTGTCGAAGTGGGGGTTTTGGAATTCGTCAAGCTGTTATTTGTGAACTTGCCGCCGAATAATACGGCCTTCTGCAATACCCTTGAGGGCTTTCTTGCGAGTCGAGGCTGTAAACTGACGACTAAGGTATGTGTTCCGAGAGTCCCGTATCACGATGCTGATGGCTTTCTTCAAGGAAACTCTGCGTGTGCGCTTCTCAAATGCACTGCAGTGGTATACGACTTTGCGAAATGGTGTTGGAGCAGAGGTCGACAAGCTGATGAATGCGGCGCGCCAACTATTACGCAGCGACGAGATAGACCCCCCTGTATCCTCTCCGGATGCCACCCGTCCATCCACCCCAGTGCCATCCGGTTCTAGCCCGACCGCCCCCTTTCCCCGTCGCTCCAATGTGGATGCCGATACTCCCAAGGGCAAACGGACCCGAGCGAACGTCTTCGACGATGACGAGACTAGCGACGAGGAGGCGGAAACCGCTCCCAATCCCTTTCCTGAGGCCCCACCTCGTAGTCGCCCTAGCGACTATCTCATAAGTCGCTGCCCTGCTTGTTTCGGTGATCTGGAGCATGACCCCTCACAGAAGGTGGACATGGATGTCTGCCTCGACGCTTGCTTCACCCAAAAGCGGAGGCGCAAGCAGGGGGGACGAGACCCAGCGCGGACACACCCGGGGACGCACTTCGTGCCCGAAGCGACGGCTCAAAAAATGGATGCGCATGTGGAGGGCGTCCGTCCGGCAAAACCTCCCAAGGCGAAGCAGCCACGTGTGGAGGAGGAGGATGACGGCTATGAAGGGGACATGAAGGTTCCACGGTCGGTGCTGAACGAATGCGAGTCCTCCTTCAAAGCAGCAGACGAGAAACGTGAAGGGGCGAGCACGCAATTCTTCGACGACACTGGGATCATGGCTCTCTTATGCCGCCACGACCGTGTGCTGTGGTTGGTCAACATGCGGACGCCCGGGGAAAAGCAGTACTACGCGCTAGCTCTCCTAGAGACATTATTTCAGCATCTTCCCCCCGCCATTCGGGTGGGCGTGTTGTACGACATTGCATGCCAATTACATCGCTCTTGCATCAAGTTTGGCTTCCTCAACCGCTACCTCGACCGGATACTCTTCGCGGTTTCCGTTTTTCACACGTTTGCGCATCGCTGGGCATGTCAGCTAATTTACCACCCCCTCAAGTGCCGCGGCTTCGGCTTCACCAACGGGGAGGGGTGCGAGCGCTTTTGGCATTCGATCAGCAAACTTATTCCCCACCTACGAGTCGCTGGTGTACGTGTTGTTCCGCTATGAATCGTAGCTTGTATTGACGGTTAGATAGTATCACAATCGCCTGCACACGATTGATAGTCAAGTGGAGCATGCAGACAAAGCCAGCCTTGGACGCCTCGGGACGTGGCTCGTACGCCGGACTGTGCACTGCGAGGAGAAACTCCAGGAGGCCGACAAGAGCTGGCGACCTGTGGTTTCACGGAAGCGGCCCTTAGAAGCGAGTGGAAGAAGCAAGTGGAGGCACAAACGAAGCCGGCGCAAAGTAAGTTTTATTGGGTTAATAATCTGTGACCGAGCTGACTGTCGAATGTATCACAGGACGGTCAAAAGCGCGAGGAACTGCGGCTGTTGAAGAAGTGATCCTCCTGCGCAAGCGAGTGGACGCGTTGTTCCAGACAATGACCGTCTTGCAAGAGGCGCTGGGAGATCCTAAGTCCACTGCCCATGTACTGCTCTACGCGGACGCGCACCAGGCTTGGAAGAACGCCCAGCAAAAACTGCGGCGACTCGAGCAGCACTTGGGGGTCACAGACGCCACCATGCTCCAGAAACTTCGCCACAGCGAATACTACGCCGCACGGATGAACACGAAGGTCCTGAAGGAACGGCTGCGCCAGAGGCTGCGCGAACGCAAATTCGAGTTGGACCTGATCGAGAGGTCGTTTCGCCGCTCGAGAAGTGGTCAGGACATTTCATTCGTGTTATATTTTGCGCTGAACCAGGGTTTTGGTCTATCTAGAGAACCAGCGCAACGACCACGCTGGTGCAGCGATCAAGCGCCGGGAGCCGACTATCAACAACACGGTCAAGGAATACAACAAGCTCTGCGCCGACATATCGACGTTGATCAAGGCGAAGAAAGCCCCGGGAGGTGCGGTGGCTCCGACTCCGATTCCGGCGAAGGGTATCTACCAGCTGGACGTAGACGACGTGATCTGGCAAGATCTGGGATTGGATGACGACACCACGCCTGAACTTTGGCTGGTCGACGCCAAGGTCCGGGCAGGCATCCGTGCGATGCTGCAGAAGGACCGTTGCGAAGAAGAGGCGCCGCGACTGCAGCGAGAACGGAGGCATATGCAGCAGTGGTTCGCTATCGAATGGGACGCTGTATCACAGCTCATTGACATGTCGCAAGGTACGTCTGCGAACGTGGTGTGGGGGTGCGCGCGGTCAAACTTACAACTGTAACTCAGGAGCTTTGCGGTATCAGTTCGAGCTGAGGCGGGAGGAGCTGCTACAGCTTTGCGTATTGTGGAGAAAGTCGTTGGATGCTCTACCCTACGCTGGAGACCTGCCGCCATGGGGCCCGACGGACCAGGAGATATTGGACTGTCAGATCTCGGGGGTCACCGCGTCGTACGGAAACGGTGACGATTCAGACAACGAGCGGACGGATGAGGACGAAGGCGAGGACGGCGAGGACGAGGACGACGACCTGCTGTATGTCTTAGAAGCAGTGGAGCGCGCCGATATTCACCGGCGTGGGGACGTTGACGAAGCGGAATGGGTTTCTGACGACGACGATAACATTTTTACTTAGTGTGTACCTACTGCTACATAATTGACGATTTAACGTGGAGTTTGGAAAATGCAGGGATTGTGTTCTATCCCACCGAGTGGATCCCGGACAATGCAGCACAAAGCAGCAACGCTTTGTAGAATTGCCACAATGTGGATCGTCCTGGAATTGGTATTCGCTGGGAACAATGGTGGAATTTTGAGGGTATGGTGGAAACGACCAAGCGTTTGGAATTGGTTCATTTGGAACAATGGTGGAATTCTGCAAGGGAACGACCAATCGTTTGGAATTGGTATCCGTGTGTGAGAGAGCACAATGGCAGGGCTGCCAGGATATATAAACCCCTGGATTCTCGTCGTTGGTGCGCAAAATACTATCTTCACCCACACCTTGTGCTCATGTCCCAGCAGACGACCCTCCCCCAATTTTTCCGTGCCACCGCGGCCACGGGGCAACAAGTGTGCGTCCTCGCGACGCCGTCTCCTGCAACGCCGTCTCCTGCGACGCCGTCTCCCGCGACGCCTTCTCCCGCGACGCCGTCTCCCGCGACGCCTTCTCCCGCGACGCCGTCTCCCGCGACGCCGTCTCCTGCAACACCTTCGCCCTCGACGCCTTCACCAGCTACACCTTCACCCGCAACGACGCCCCCAGGCTTCTACGCTGCGTCGGCTGAGGTGAAAGAAGGTTCGTGCCCTCTTAATTTGTGAATGTGCTGCAAGGGTAGCTGATATGTTGTTTATAGACAAGTGTACGGCCGGGGGCGTCATCAAATCCCGAGAGACAGCGAGGCTTCCTCTTCTTCCATCCTGGTGTAGGGTGGCGCGCACCAGCCGCGATGATGGTACGTGCCTGGGTATTGAATGGCGGCCCGGATCTAATTTTTGGTTAGAAGGGGCAACGCTCAGCTCGAAAGAAGACGACGCCGAACGGCGCGATGCCCAACCTGCTCCCAGTGCATCCAGTTCACCCACCCGCTTGCCCGACGACGAAGGGCGCGATGCCCAGGCTGCTCCCAGTGTATCCAGTTCACCCACCGCTTGCCGGCTGGCTTGGACTTGTCTCCGACCCGACTGGACAACGACTGGCGTGAGTACTTAGCCGCCCACGCGGAGATGGATAAATCATGGAGGGAGGCATGTGCGTTGATGGATGACCTCACGCAGAATTGCGAGCGCTCGAGAAGCGGAAGGCCGAGTATGCCGAGGCTGTTGAACGCGCGGAGAAGCGCCGCCGCACTGCCTACGAGTAGAGTACTTTCGCAATATCTTTGTAACAAGCAATAGAATAGGACGACTTCGACTTTGTGATTTGTTGATTACACCAGAATACCACCCTGTTTATTTATAAAAAAAAAATCATGCCGTTTGCTTTGAAGGGTGTTTCAATTGTGCTATGAGCTGCGGGAAAGTGTTTAGCGCCCAAACAAGCGCCAGTTCCATTGCTTTACCTGAATCGGTGACACCACCACGGTCTTGTATTTGTAGATAGAACATAACAGTACTAGCTACGAATATGAAATAGAATACAGGGATACGATTGCTTGGGGCAACGAATACAAGAATACAAGAATGTCATGGTCAAACGAGGGTGATGCCAAACAATGAACAACAAACGCTACGGGCCCGATATGGGAATTTTGCCCGGGTGAACACGAAATAGAAATAGAATGACGTAGAGGTTCGTAGCCGAATCGAGTCAAAGGATAGTCTTGGGCCACTGATTGCGGATTCGTGCAAGGGGACAAGATGTATATATTTCAATATATGGTACTGCGTACAATCTCGAAGCAAGGGGGCCTCAGCTGTGGATACATCCATCACATTCTGAACAAAGGGATGGACGCGTCCACGCGCGGTGGATACAGCGATGGACGGGTCCACCGGCCTTGGTCGCACCCACGCCGTTGGACTCCGGTGGTGGACGCATCCACGGAGTTGCGTGTGGACACATCCATGCGCGGTGGTTACAGCAATGGACGCGTCCACCGGCCGTGGGTGCGCCCACACCGTTAGCCATCGGTGGTGGATGTGTCCACACAGGAATGGTCGTGTCCAATTGTTTTGGGTGCACCCATGGTGTAAAAAAAACAACACTGTGGACACATCCATGTATGACACCATGGATGTGTCCATGGGTGGCCTGAAAATGCGATGGGTGCATCCACGGCTTGGACTGAAAAGCGGTGGACGCATCCACGGCCCCTTGGATGCATCCATCACGAATATGTGGATGCATCCAGCCCCGGGGAAAAAAAAACACTGGATGCATCCAGAATCAGTGTGGACGTGTCCATGGCAAGGGCATGGATGTGTCCAATGGCGCCAATTCGAATAAGATGGGCCAAGATATTGATTGCCAGCAAATTACATCTGCTATGGAAAAAAATGGGATTGAACTCCTAAAATACGGCAGCAGTGGGAATCGAACCCAGGCCTTGATGCCATAAGTCAACAGAACGACTTTGGCATAACCATTACACCATGTTGCCATGATAAAGGATAAAAATGAGAATTATATGTGTTCCAACGCGATGTGCATGGAACAAATACAGAATTGCACCTTTTAGATTTTTGTATAAAAAAAAAAGGTTGGTGTGGTGTATACTAAGGGACTTTGCATAATGAAACAGATTTTGTAAAGAGAGCAGGGCGGCAGGGTACAAGACGAGTGAAGCAGGCGAAGCGAGCAGGGCAGGCAAGAGAGAGGTGTTAGTCGCTGCTGCGTAAAGCTGGCACACGATACAGGGGTGCCTATCATTGCTTGAATGGACAAGCTCCACAGAGCAGCGAAAACGGTCAAACGAGCGTGCTGAAATTCAAAAATCGAGCTGCGCGAGCGCAGCATGGTTGCCTCCAATTGTGCTGTGGATGTATCCACGGGGGTCACGTCACGGACCCATGGACACACCCATGGCTGGGCCCATGGTTGCGTCCAACGGTGTGGTTGCGCCCAGCGCTATGGTACGCAACCACCGATTCCACCCCCAATAGGCCCAACCTTCACTTGGTCAGGAGGGGCCTAGTGAGGTCTAGTTTTATATAGCCTGAAGTGATAGTCATGGTGGAAAGTCCGGAGCACGCACTATTGGAATGTCAGGCTAGCCCTGCTATTCTAGAACTGCGCCGAGAATTTGTTTCCAAACTTCAACGAGCTGTGCCGAAAATGCAGAAATTGGTGGTTGAACTCAATCCGATTGCCCTATTAAAAGCAATCCTATATGAGCGTTCAACGATTGTTCTCCTGGGTAAATTTGCGCACCAGGTGCTTGAAGTGTTCTATGCGACACCTGTATATCGAGGATGAGTTAACTGACCGGCTAGTTTCAGGTTAAATTTTTCTATGCTTCTTTCTGTTGTCTTGGCCGTACCGTGGGGCATGGGGAAACCTATGGGGTCTGCGTTCTTGGTTCTGATGGCAAGAGGAGGCCCAGGGGCGAAGGTGTAATTACTTGCTTGTACACCGGGAAAATCCCTGGAACCGGCGTTCGTGATTCGGACCGGCCGTGTAATGATACCTACCTACCTACCTACCTTCCTCACGGGCAGGGCTTTTGTGTCCCTAATTACGAGTACTTATGTAATCGTTCTTTAATATTTTCGTGTACTGAGAAATGGCTGGACCTCGATGCGTCCCTACAGCGTTTGAACGTGTAACACTAAATAGTGGCAGTGCTTAAATTCATTAGCTTTTTGTGACCGTATTTTGGAGCCGTCAGTAGGTCGATTGGGTTCATTAGATTGAAATCTAATGGTCCCTTACTCACCGTGGGAAATGTTTATGTCACAGATTCCGATTTTCTTCTCTCTACTCCAAATCTATATTTCTTATTCCCATTTGAGGCGGCTTTGGTATATGCCCATGGTCTCCACCCACTCCTCAGGTTATGATATCACAATCCAGTTTAAAATGTACAAAACAGCAACTTTTTGGGCTCCGTCGACTTGTTTTGGGATATGATGATTATCTTTTGGTATTCTTTTCCTATCGCTGGTTTCTGTGCCATTTCTACGACATCCTGTGATGTTGTATCTCATTCTAAACGCCGCACAACGTTGAACTTTCGACGTTGTTCACTGTGTGTCACTAGGCCGCCTGAGGCTATGTCACAATCGTGACTTTCTTGCTTTCTTCCGCGCGACGACGACGAAAAGCTCCGCCTCGCCTTCCACCGCAACCTCTGCCTCTCTGCACCGTCAAACACCTCCCCTCCCATGCACACAGCACTCTGTCTTGAATGGTAGCATCATCCCCGACTCGGGCGCTGTCAAATCGCATGTATAAGTCCTAATTACGGAGGACGAAGCTGAGCAAGTTCCTCGAGGTGTGCCGCAGTCATATTCGACTAACAGAGTATGGGCTGACCCCAAACCCCAACTTGCGCAGGTGAACGTGCGGAAGCTCTTCGCTTGGCGGCATCGTCGTGATCGCTAGCCACGGCGCTGGAAATCACGTCGGCGGACGTTACCGTGCCGACGTTTCTCCTCGCGGACGGCTTGCACGCCAGGAGCGCACGTTCGCTCTGCAGCCTCGAATCCACCCGAATCATTTTATCCGTGCCGCCCGACGACGAGTGCGTGTTCCGCCTCAAAGACGTCCAAACCTCGCGCGCATTCGAGGAAGTTGCTGAGTACCTCAACACGATCGTCCGCTCGCGCATTGGGGGAGATGGGAGTCCACGTTCGACGCCGCTGAGCGTTTTTGCAGATAGCCAGATACGCGCTCCCGTAGCTTCACGCCGAAGCTCCTCAGTCGATTCGCAAACTCGGGAGACGTGGATCCTACCGAAGAGAAGGGACCGGTCAGTACTTCCTCAGTGTACAGAGTGTACTGCTGACTTTTGTCTACGCAGGCGCAGTGCAGACGAAGACTTTCCCTCTCACCCCCAATCCCCTCGATTCCGCACCCCTCCTCGCCCCACCACACGTCGTCCTTGAGCCCCACACACGAGGTCGACAGCCCCTTTTCCTGGACGAGCGCACGCAACACGCTCCTACAGCTCACGTTCGACAGTTCGAGAGGCTCAAGCCACGATGACGTGGCAGAGGAAATTCATTGGGCTCGATCAGCCAGAGGACTATGCGGTGACAGTCGTCGACGGCGGACGTGTCCGCGGGAGCGTGCCCGCGGCGCGGTCGAGGTGAAGAAGTGGTGCGTTTTTGCCTTTTTTTGTTCTTCGGTTTTTCTCTGCCGTGCGTACGGGAGGCATGTACGTGATAGCGTGAGGAGAGGGGGGATTGACGACGAGCGAGGGACGAGCCGTCTGTGCTGCCGTCGCCGTCATTGTCTTCATGCTGATCGCGGTCCCTTCCCTTCTCTTCGCCTCTCCTCCCACCTCTTCTCCCTTGCGTTCCCATCCTCACGCCCCTCCCCATCATCGCCTCCCCACCATACTGATCATACTGCATACAGGCTACGGATTGACCGAATGAGTCATGCGGCATGTGCTCGATCATGCCGCTCGAGTGCTTTCGGTACGACACGTCACACAGTGCGCTGCTAGTGGCGAGTGGGAAGGCGAAGGCGCGTGCGTCGTCGAGTTTAATCTGGTATTAGAGAGAGAGGGGGGTTGGGAGTGGGATTGGTGTGGGAGTTCGAGTTGTGAGTTGGGTGCGAGAGTGGGGTGGAGGGTGCAGAGAGGAGGGCGAGAGACGCAAGGGGTGATGCGCCCGACGAGAGAGAGAGACGACAGGAGTTTGGGTGGCAGACGCGCCGCAGACCCGCGCTGCCCCCGCTTCCTGTGATCGTCCGCGGGCGCATCGACGTCGACCTACCACATCAAAGCCCACCCGCCCCATACGCGCGCCCACCTGTCGTCCCCCTTCCCGTCCCCCCTACCCCCGTCTTCCCTCCTACTCCGCACCCCATCCCCATCCGCACCTCACGCCGCACCTCCCACCATCCCGCATTCGCATTCGCATTCGCACTCCCGCACCGCACCGCCCCCGCCGTCGGCAGTTGCGAACGGGCCGGGGTAATAGCAATAGCGGCATCATGGGCGTTCCTTGACTACGCGTAGCGGATACTCCGCCGACGTCCACGCTTTTGCGGCCCGCGTTTAGGCACACGCAGAGAGGCGGGCTGAGGGGTGTGTTTGGTGGGTGCAAATATGGACGAGGATGAGAATGAGGAATGGGTGTGGCGCGGGAGGGTGGAGGTGACGAGGAAGGGGGTCAGGAAAAGGGACTTGATGGTTCGAGCTCTATTACGGCGGCGCGTTCGGTTGGCCGGATTTGCGAGGAGCGGTGGGCCTTGCACGCGGCGGAAGGAACGCTATCACGAGCGGGAGCGTTGTGGAGCGCAGCGGCTGCGGGCGGGGGAACATCCACGAAGGGACGCGTTAGGCCGAAGGTGGTGCGAGGGTGGATCGTGTGTGCGTGTGTAAGGGCCGCTCAAAGCTGGTCAGGGGCGTCGTGTCCGGTGTGGGGTGCAGATACGGCAGAGAGGCTGGGGTGGGGGTTATGCCGCGGGCAGGAGTCGTGCGCCGCCGCGCGAGGAGAGGTGGCTCACAGGCACGAGGATGTCCTAGTGCGAATGGGGAGGTGGTGTTGATGAGGCCGTCGGCGGCACGGAGGAGGACGGCGAGACCGAGGATGCGGGGGGACACGCCGAGGGAAGTGTCGGGGATCTCGAAGATTTATTCGTGGAGGATCGGAGTAGCAGGCTGCGGAGAGGGCATGGAGGACCACGAAGGCGGGTCGAGTCAGGGCAGCCGCGGGTTCTCGAAGCAGACGGTGCAAATACGGGAGACAGCTCCGGCTGGTACAATGGGTAGATGGGGGATGCACCACCTTTACCGTCCTACCTCTCCACAGGCCCACTGCATCGCCAAAGGCTTCATCGTGCAGATGACCCCACGCGGGCACACGGCGTTTCAGCAGAGGCCGCCCGACATGGTCCGAAACCCCCTCACGACGTCCACGCCGCTTGCTCGCTGCTTCTCCGCTGCCGTGGACGTGTTGAGCATGCTGTTTGAGAGGGCTCCTCAGATGTATGCGCCGAAAGTGAGTCTATCTGTTCAGCATTCGCGGACCCATGCTTCAAACAGCTTTAGCCACCCACATGACTCAGGCTCTTCGTATTGTTTACGTTGAATATAACTTGACGAGTTTAGTTTGAAACTCACAGTGCGCTTTCCTGGGCATGTATGAGTTTTGTGACTGCGAAATAGATCAGAATCAATTATACTTTTGTCCCAGTCCGTCACGACTCCGTGCAGACATGCAGATCGACATGGGCAAGATACGCAAGTTACGCGTTACTTCGAGGTACGAGATCGAAAATTGTTGAAGCGTCTGTCTAGGAGAGACTACGCGTTACTGTCACAATGTGACTCGACGCGTCTTTCCCTTCGACTTCCATGTTCTCCCCTTGCTGTCGCTGTCCCACCTTTTGTAGCTGCTCAATCCGCACTCTGGCCATTTCGATGACCTCAAGACACGCTTCTTTGTCAAACTTGATGCCATCGAATGCGTAACCCACCATTCAGCGGCCAAATACGCGATTTTTGGCTTTTCTGCCAACAAGGGCGCGCCTCGGCCCTCTCCACCGCTCAAGCCCCTTCCAAATCGGCTTCAAATCCCAGTGAGTCATGGTTTACATACCCCACGATCCCTCTCTCCACCTATCCGCCGCTGTATGGCTCGCACCAGGGACACCGGCGGGCGGGTGCGAGATGGAGCAGTGTGTGCAATCTTGGACCTAGAATTCCTTATTTAGTCACGGTTCTGTCCCCGGCAACAGTTGAATTCAGAAGCCAGAAAGAAGCTGACTGACGCGTACATACGTTTGCAGTGTGCTTCAACAGCGCGGCAGTCGAGGTGCGCATCTTGTTTATTTTTTTCCTTGGTCCCAATACATTTGGGGGTCTTACTCGTTATGCAGCACTCACCAATGTTAACGTGCTTGGGAAGATATGGCCGTGAAGTATTTCAACACGGTACGCCTCTCAAGCTTTCATCTTCTGCTTCATCTTCTGGGATGCGGAATTGAGTTGAATTATTTGCGTAGACGGAAAACCTCGCGCTCCTTAAGTTGATTAACACCGGGGACCGGGGTGCGTCCGTGTCCGTTCCATTCTTCCGTCAAATCCGTCTGACGCACGTTGCAGGCTTTCCTCCTTTCCCTTTACCCTTCCTCTCCAGCGCTTTTTTTGACCTCCCACTTTCCCGACTCCGGGCTTGCGTCGAGCCATAACGACTGGGTAGATGAGGTTACTGCGAACCCGTGCGTGCTCTTCCTCTTTCCCCCTCTTTCATCCTCTTCTCCCTGCCTCATCGAGCAGAAACAGTAACTCATCAGCCCCGTAGACACCCAAACCGTATGTGTAAATACGAGCTCGACTAGCTCTGGCGGACCACTACAAAGAACGGTGCGTTTATGAATGAGAGTTGTACGTGTCATTCCTCTCTACCTTGCCTTACTGGCACGTCTGGTGCGTTCCCACGTACGCTTCTTTATGTTTTATCTGCCCAGACATTTCGATTAGAGATGTTCCGAGCACGACATGCGCCTGTTCTTCGAGGTATTTGATTCATTTCGGCTTTCGTTCAACAATTTGACTTGTCAGCACGTCAGCCCCGAACGTGCCAGCTTACAAAACATTTGTGGAATATTTCTCGTATCTTGCTCGGTTCGTCCATCAAATATTTCGCTCACATCAGTTACCAATTTCTTACACTTACATTCGCGTCTTTGTACGATCGAAATGCCATGTGCTATATGCTAACAGATGCGTGCGCTCTCGAACACCTTAGTGACATTGAATCCCTTTCGTAGATGTGCGGTCCTTCGCAGCTCGGCGATTACAATGAGCGGAGTCGTTTGACCTGCCTCTCCGTTGCACAATCTGACTGGAGTCTTTCGAGTGTTGACTTTGTGCCGGTCCAAAACGAATTCCGGCTCAGGTTCCGGAAATTCAAATCGAGCTTGAGAATCCGTTAATCCTCAAGGTAGGGTTATAAAATTAGTCTCCGCCGTACAATCATAACAGATTTCAATTTTCTGAACATGGAGACTTACTCCGTCTGTCATCGTGCTCCGTTCTAGGTATACTAAGTAGAAGCTGGCTCCAAATTTGATTCATTTTTTACCTCGGCCTCATCACTGTAAAATTTGTTGCACCCACACAAGTACTCGTAAATTGCCGGGCTCTGCCACGGCCCATACCCACCAAGTTTCAAAACATACAACATGCACATTATTTATACTGATGCCAGACAACATCGGGTGCTACATCACTGCTAACCCCGCCTCGCGCCTCCTTGCTCTCCAGACTTACAATTGATCAAGGAAAGACAAGCCTCCTTTCAGACTCGTACATACTAGGTACATCTCACCAGTGTCCTCGTTGAGATTTGGCAAACATCGTGCGGTCGCCGAGATCGCCGAGGTGATTCCCAACCGTATCACCAATATTTGAACTCTTTTCACATCGTAAAAGGTTCTCCTACTCCGTTTTGAATTTGATTCCTCTCGGGCCGCGAACGTCGCCATCGGAATGCGTCTGGCAAAGTTTGAGGGCTTAAATTATTCTCATGTTCGTAGAAATATCTTAGCCCATAATAACTTACATACGCCGTCCAGATCGTTTGTTGGAACGATCTCCAATTTTTCGAGCGCGAGCCGCGAGCGAATTAAATGAACCGTGAGAACATTGTCCTGCCTCATGTCTCTAGTACTTGAGCTGTCAATATCTAATAGCTGCCTTCTCGTCGGCATTTTTTACGGGCTTGGTTGTGCGGACCTCGAGTCGTCTGTACTACTAGTAGCATCATTCCAGTACAGGTTCATAACCAAGGCTCAAAATCCAGCGTGCCAATTAGCAGGGTGGCGAGCACTTTGGTGCTATAACACATTGCCTTCTCTTCTTTCCTCTTCCTCTTCCTCTTCCTCTTCCGCCTTCTTTGAAATACAATGCATCACCCAAGGAATCGGAGCGATTTACCTACATACTTCCAGCCATCCAACATGGCTCCGTCTTCTGTTGTGTCTCCAATCCATCAGCCGCTTACTATATTATGTTTCCGAAAGAAGATGCCAAAACCGCATTACGCCCGTGTCCTTGGTCCGACTCCCGTTTCCGAATCAATCTGCTATCATACTTACTAGCACGACACGATGGAGAGGATGTACACAGAGTTGAGTAGGCCGCAGTGCAGCGTCCTCACCCAACTCCGCACGGGGCACATCGGACTCAACGCGTACCTCTACCGCTTCAAACTCGCGCCGTCCCCCCTCTGCTCCCACTGCGGCGTCCCCGAAGACGTACCCCACTTCCTCCTCGCCTGCCGAGCCTATCGCGTCGCCCGTCTGCATCTCATGACCCGCGTAAAAACAGCACGCCTCTCCCTCCGCACACTACTCTCCTCCAAGAACGACGCTGCCCCAGCCCTCGCGTTCGTACGTGCCACGGGCCGCCTTCCACGGTACGACTTGTGATGCCCCGACTATTACGATCCTTTCCTTTACATTTCCTCTCTTTCTCTTACCTCTTTCTTCTCGCACTTAGTATTTGATACGAAAAACTTGTTACGATATTATCCTTGCACACAAATACCTACAACACCCTCGGCACCTCTCCATCCACACCCACCGTGCCCACTCCCCCTCCCATACATACTACAACGCCAGCCATTTTTTTACATAGACACCTCATGTAAAGTGCGACATGGGCCCTAAAGGGCCCGCAGCACTATAATTGAATGATGAATGAATGAATGAATGAATAGCACGACACGACACAACGCAAGATGCCAGCCAGCCTGCGTAGCGGTTCCAAATTCTCGAAAGCGCCGAGCCCAGTACCTGTCACTGCATGGCCTAGCATCGCCCAATTCATCAATGCATCAAGGGCTATATATTACGCCCGGGGCCGGCCCCGAGTTCAATTTCGCCGATATCTGTTAATGGCCATCTGGGCTAGCGGGGACGCGAGGGCTGGCTCTTTTCGCAGTGATTTCTACGGTCTACTTCCCGCTGAATGAATTATGAGGCAGTCGCCGTGACCACGCTCTGTTTTATTTTGATTTCGGGAGGTGGGCGCCTGTATAGCAAGTCCTGTACTTTGATCAACAACAACGTCGAATTCAGGCGGAGTTTTGGTCGGTATCGATGCCGAAACCGCATCAAAGCCGCAACTCCGCCCGTTGCCAACTTGGGCCGGCTTGAGACCGAGGCGAGTAGCGCTGTGTAAGTCAGCCTGGGTTAAATAACAGAAAGTTGCTCACGTGTTATTAACACGTTATTAACAATTCTCACATCGGGGAGCTGGAGGTGGATGTAATTAATTGGTGAGAAACTCGGAAACTGTCTCAATCCTTCGGCCCATCATTAATCAACTTCAACGACAACAAGAATCGAATTGAGTGCTATGATATGCATTATGCTATCCGAAAATTCATAAGCAGATATGTGGCCCAAACTTCTAGTCTGCTATGGAAGAATATATTCAGCTGGACAGTTCGGCCTCGGCGGAGCTGTTAAAATTTTCGAATCCCTAGTACTCAGACCAGTCCTCCACCTTGGGGACCTTCTTAGCGAATTTCTAACCTATCTCACGCGTTATTTTCGATTCTAACATGTAAATTACCGGTATGTTAACGCCGGTGACGTCATGTTAAAATACCTGTAATTTACAGGCCAATGTTAGATAACAATGGGTCTGTTTCAATCTCACATTTCTCACGTAATGTTATATTAAACTTACACAGCGCTAGAGGCGAGATAACGAAAAACTTCGCACCACGTCAACTTGACGTGCGAAGTCTTTCGATGAAGCATGAGGTCATACTATAGTTATGCCCGACGCTGCGTGGTTCGATGTCGAGAAGATATATTTGTTATCGGATGCGCCGAGGATCTTTCCACCGCAGCGAGCAAGACCTAGCCTCGAACCGCTCTGCTCCTCATCTTGAATGCGCTGTCCATCCAGCCTGCAGCGAGTGAGGACGGTGACGCCGTCGGGCGGCCCACCTCCGTCGGCGCAGTCGGGACAACAAGGGACAACACCACCGGACGAGTCGGGACGGGGCTGACCCGCGGATGTGTCATCTCTGCTTACGATTCAGAAATTTTGGTGCGGATGGGTTCCGTGGTGTGGGTGGTTATAACTTGGGCGCGGGGATTCTTGGGCGTTGACGATTCCTCGGTACGCACGGTTTCTGGGCGTACGCACGATTTCTGGGCGTACGCACGCACGCACGACCGTGACGCAGACAAGACGCAGACAAGACAAGAGGAAGATGAGCGACGTATCGGTATCGGATAGTAGTAGCGTCGTCGGCGAGCCGGAGGACACGAAGAAGGAGCAGGAGAAGCAAGAGAAGAAGGAGCAGCAGCACAAAGTCGAGCTCGACTACGGGCACGAGCTCGTGCGCTTCCGGCGGCGGTGGTTCCAGCTCTGGTGCGTCCCAGCATTCAAATCCGATAGCGCGATGCTGACGCATCGCACACAGGCTCCCCGCACACCGCCCCCCGCCCCCGCCCGCGTCGCTCGACGACGCGCCGATCTCGCCGTACGTCACCGCCTCGCTCCTCTCGCGCCTCACATACACGTGGATCACGCCGATGATGGTGCTCGGCTTCCAGCGCACGCTGCAGGCGTCGGACCTCTGGCGCATGGGGCCCGAGCACGAGGCGGAGCGGCTGACGGACCAGCTGGAGGAGGCGTGGGCAAGGCGCGTCGCTGCTGCCGCTTTGCACAACGAGCGGCTGGCGCGCGGGGAGGTGAGGCCGGGGCTGGTGCGGCGCGTAAGGTGGGCGCTCCGTCTGGGGGACGAGGCAAAGACGCGGAGGGCGCTGGGAGGGGAGGAGGAAAGGGAACGGTGGTGGCGCGGCTCGGGCGGGCGGCGCTCGCCGAGTCTGGCGTGGGCGCTGAACGACGTGCTGGGGCACATGTTCTGGAAGGGCGGGCTGTTCAAGGTCGCGAGCGACACCGCGCAGCTCATGGGCCCGCTCCTCGTCAAGGCCCTCATCAACTTTGCGAAGGACCGCGCGGCGGACAAGGCGGCGGGGCTGCCCGCGGCGGGGGTGGGGCGGGGGATTGGGATGGCGCTGGGGTTGTTGTGCGTGGTGGTGACGGCGAGTATTTGCCAGCATCAGGTGCGCGTCCTCCCTCTATTTCTGCTTGATTTATTATATGAATGGGACGCAGTTCTTCTTCCGCTCAATGATAACCGGCGTCCTCGCGCGCGCCGCCCTCACCGGCGCGCTCTACCGCCGCGCCCTCCACCTCACCCCCGCCGCCCGCCTCCGCCTCCCCAACAGCGCCGTCCTCAACCACGTCAGCACAGACGTCAGCCGCGTCGATGCCTGTGCGCAGTGGTTCCACGCTGCGTGGACCGCCCCGATCCAAAGTCCGTCTCCTTTCTTTTGCGCTCAAGATAGACTAACGACGCACAGCGACCGTCTGCCTCATCATCCTCCTCGTCGAGGTGCCCCATTCACACTATCACCACCACTTCCCGCTAACATGACCTCTTGGACGCGCAGCTCGGCCCCTCCGCCCTAGCAGGCTTCGGCCTCTTCCTCCTCATCATCCCCCTCCAAGAACGCATCATGGGCCAGCAGTTCCGCTACCGCCGCGCGTCGATGGTGTGGACTGATAAGCGGGCGGGGGGGGTGAGTTTGTCTCTCTCTATTCTTTCCTTCCTTCCGTTCCTTCCTTTCTTCCCCTTGCCCTATTTTCTTTTTGTGGGAGCTCACTCGCTTCGTTCTTTCGCTCGCCCAGGTCCTCGAAGTCCTCGCCTCCATGCGCGTCGTAAAGTACTTCTGCTACGAGTCCTCCTTCCTCGCGCGCCTCGGCGGGATCCGCGCCAACGAGATGCAGGGGATAAGGAGGATACAGCATAGTCAGAGCGTCAAGTGCGTTGTCTTCCGTTGCGTTTGGTTTTTTTCTCTTCTTTTTTGGTGCGGGTGCTTTCTCCGAGTCCTTTACTCCGAGTGCTCTCCGAGTCTTTTTACTACTCCGTTTTGCTCCGAGCCTTTTTTTGTCTTTTTCATTTGGGCGTCCCCTTTTTGAGGGCTGACCTCTTTCTATGGGGGGCGTCCCTCTTTCTTTTTGAGGCGTCCCTCTTTTTTTTTTGAGGCGTCCCTCTTTCTTTCGGCGTCCCTCTTTCTTTCGGCGTCCCTCTTTCTTTCGGCGTCCCTCTTTCTTTGCCCCCTCCCTTTTTTTCTTTGGCGGGGAACCACGGCCAAATGTCAATATGAAAACGATCACTAACCCCCACACAGCATCGCCCTAGCATTCTCGCTCCCCGTCCTCGCCGCCACCCTCGCCTTCGTCGCGTACACGGAGAGCAAGAAGAGCTTTGATGTGGCGGTGGTGTTTGCGAGTTTTTCGTTGTTTCAGGTGGGTGCGCTTCCTTGTTTCTGTTTTATTGGGAGAGGTATCGTTCTTTCGTACGGACTCACTTTTCGCCCACACTTTTTTTTCGCTCGCTTGCTGCACTTTTTGTTTGGACTCGCACTCGCTACCTGCCTTTTGCTCTCACTAACCCACTCCCTCTCGCTAACTCCCTCCCGTCCCGCCTCACGCTCGCTAACCCCCACCCAGCTCCTCCGCCAACCAATGATGTTCCTCCCGCGCGCCCTCTCCGCGACGGCCGACGCGCGCAACGCGCTCGCGCGCCTCACGCTCGTGTTCACGGCGCCGTTGCGCGAGGGGGAGCCGTTTGTTGTTGAGGGGGGGTTGGGCGCTGACGACGAGGAAGGAGGGGACGGGAGCAAGGATGGCCGCGCCCTCGGCGTCTGGGCCGACGCGTGCGGGTGGGTGTGGGAGGCGGCGCCGGGCGCGGAGGAGGCGGAGCGGAATGCGCGGGGGGGCGGGGTCGAGCCGAGGGCGAAGGTCAAACCTCGCAAAAACAAAATCGACACGAAGAAGTCCGCCAACGACCCCAACGCGAACGACCCCGACACCCAGAATACGAAGAAAGAGGCAACCACCCCCGACGCCGAACCCGAGCCCTTTGCGCTGCACGACATCTCGCTCGCGATCCCGCGCGGGAGCCTCGCTGCGATCGTGGGCCGCGTGGGGAGCGGCAAGTCGAGCTTGTTGCAGGGGTTGATTGGGGAGATGCGGTGTACGACGTGGGGGGTTGGTAAGTGTTCTTTCCTTTTTCGTGCGGGTCTTGGGAGGGAGGATAGAGTAGTGTGCTGACCTGATGCGGGTATTACAGATGAGAGGAACGATAAGGGCGGCGAAAAACGCGGGGAAAGCGAGGACGGGGATGAAAAGGGCGGGGACGGAAAGAACAGGCGGAGGAAGTTTGAGAGGAAGAAAGGGACGTGGGCGTTCGGCGGGAGCGTCGCGTATTGTCCGCAGGGGGCGTGGATCCAGAACGCGACCCTGGTGAGTGGCTCGCTCTTCCCTTCCCCTTCCTTCCATAAACGCCAGAACACTGACTATCTGGCGCTAACGCTAACGCACGCACAGCGCGACAACGTTCTCTTCGGCCGGCCCTTTGAGGAGGAGCGGTACTGGCGCGTCATCGAGGACGCGTGTCTCCTGCCGGATTTGCAGCTTCTTGCGGATGGGGATTTGACTGAGATGTGCGTCTCGTGGTTTCCTCTCCGTTTATGGAATCATGGAATGCCGAGTTTTCGTTCTTGCATGCAGCGGCGAAAAGGGGATCAATCTGTCCGGCGGGCAGAAGCAGCGCGTGAACATTGCGCGGGCGTTGTATTATGATGCGGATGTGGTTATTTTCGATGATCCGTTGAGCGCTGGTGAGTGCCGTTTCTCGTTATTGCGTCATCCCACAAACGCACCACCCAGTCGACGCCAACGTCGGCAAAGCGCTCTTCAACACCGCCATCCTCGGGCTCGTCGCCCGCGGAAAGACCGTCCTCCTCGTCACACACGCCCTGCACTTCCTCGCGCAGTGCGACTACATCTACACGCTCGCCAACGGGCGCATCACCGAGGAGGGGACCTACGCGCGCTTGATCGCTCAGGGGGGCGAGTTCGCGCGCCTCGATAGGGAGTTTGGGGGCGGGAAGAGCGCGGATGCGGGCGGGGACGGGGGGGAGGAGGAGGAGCCGCAGATCCAGGTGGTGAGTATCGAGGATGCGAAGAAGCGGAGCGCGGGCGCGGAGGGGACGGGGAAGATTGAGGGGAGGCTGATGGTGAAGGAGGCGCGCACGACGGGCGGGGTGGCGTGGAGCGGTGCGTTGCGTTGCGTTGCTTTACGGCTTGACTGCTGGCTGACGAGCGGCAGTGTATGGGTACTATATGATGGCTGGCGGCGGGTGGCTTACCGTCCCCATCATCATGCTCGCTGCGATCCTCATGCAGGGCAGCTCGGTCGCCAACTCGTATACCCTCGTGTGGTGGCAGGCAAAGTGCGCTCTCGTCGTCGTCTTCTGTCGTGATGCTGATACTTCCGCGCAGTACGTTCAACAAGCCCTTTTCGTTCTACCAGCTGCTGTACGCGCTCCTCGGCATCGCGCAGGCCATATTCACGTTCTTGCTGTACGTTACATATGTCGGTCGCGATTGCGTGTAGGAGCACTCACATGGCGTTGCAGGGGCCTCTTCATGGACTTTTTCGCTGTCCGCGTGTCGCGGAACCTCCACCATATCGCAATCATCAACGTGTTCCACGCGCCCATGTCGTTCTTTGGTGCGTTTTCCTTTCCTTTCATTTCTGACTCCCGTTGACGATGGTGTTCCCCGCAGATACCACGGTTCGTCGTCTCTGTTCGCTTGAGATTTATGTCGTTTCTGAGGCACTTGAAGCCGATGGGTCGCATTATAAGTATTGTGAGTCCAATCGTTTTGCGTGCTGGGTTTCGCCGTTGCTAAATTTTCCGCGCAGTTTGGCAAAGATATCGACAGTACGCGTGCATCTTCCATCCCTCTCTGAAACTAACGGTCAATGCAGCTGTAGACAACGCTCTTCCAAGTACGTTCCATATTTTGTTGCGTTTGGAATCCCGCTCACGTACTGCTCAGTGTCCATGCGGATGTGTATGTCATCCTCCTCTCAAATACGGAGTGCTTCTAATAATCACCGCGCAGTCGTCCTCGTCTTCGCACAAGTCATCGGCTCAGTCATCGTCATCACCATCCTCGAACATTATTTCAGTCAGTCCCTCTCCCCACATCGACTTCCTGTTTCCTGACAAAGGCCCAGTCATCGGCGCGATTATCATCATCTTCGGGTTCGGCTACTTCCTCCAGTTCTACCGCTCCAGCTCGCTCGAGATGAAGCGCCTAGACGCGATCCTGCGCTCGATTTTGTACGCCCATCTTTCTGAGTCGCTCACAGGTGCGTCGGTCAACCTTTCGCTCCTTGAGCATGACTTGAACTGGTTGTTGTTCGAAGGCCTCCCGACGATCCGGAGCTACGGCGAGATCGAGCGGTTCGTCAAGGATAACAAGTATTATATCGACTTGGAGAATCGCGCGCTGTTCCTCACTGTCACCAATCAGCGGTGTGTCGCATTCATTAAGACCACGACCCCTGTTCTGATGAACTTCCAGGTGGCTCGCGGTGCGCTTGGATGCCCTCGGTTCGATCCTCGTGTTCCTGGCAGGTTTCTCTCTCTAGGTTCTTATCCCTCCCTGATGCATCGCGCGCAGGTTGGTGTATTCGCGGCTATAGGCGTCTCTGGGATCAGCCCCGGACAGATTGGCCTTATCTTGACGTATACGAGTGAGTCTTATTTTGTTGCCTGTGCGCAATATTGATGATGATTTTCGTAGCTTCGTTGACGCAGATGTTTGCTGTTACTACGAGGATGTCTGCTGAGGTCGAAGTGAGTCTCACTATCTATCGTCAAGGCCCGTTTGACATCGTCGTCTTAGAATTACATGAACTCTGTTGAACGATGTGCGTTTCAGACTGTTCGGCTGCGTTCTAAATACTAACCTGACCTGTTTTTGCTGCCAGTGGTGCATTACGCGCGAGGCGACGTCGTCCCCAGCGAAGCTGCACATGAAAGCACGCCGGAGAACAAGCCGGCCGCGGACTGGCCTGCGCACGGGGCGATCGAGTTCAAGAACGTCACGATGGCGTACAGGCCCGGGCTGCCCAACGTCTTGCACGGGATCTCGCTGCAGATCAGGGCCGGGGAGAAGATCGGCGTCGTGGGGCGCACGGGGGCGGGCAAGTCGTCTCTGACGCTGTGTTTGCTGCGGATCGTCGAGTATGAGGGGCAGATTGTCGTCGATGAGTGGGTGCTATCTTGCTCTGTGTATCCGGATTCGCTGATCGCCTTGCTTGTCAGTGTGGATATTGGCAAGATCGGTGCGTGGGGCGTGTTTTTTTAGGGCAGTATCCTGATTAGGTGTAGGGTTGACGGATTTGCGATCTAATATCGCTATCATACCGCAGGAGGTATGTGTCCAGCTATTCTTCAATACCTGCTCATAGCATTCCTCTAGCCGACCTTATTCAGTGGTAAATCCATTTTCACCAAGCGAAGTATCTCCTCCTTAAATCGTGATCAGGAACTGTCCGTGCGGCACTCGATCCCTTTTCAAAATACGATGACGCACGGCTGTGGGATGCGCTTCGGCGCTCTTATCTAGTCGAGACGCGGCCCTCCACTCCAATAGAAGGCGAATTGCTGGCGGCGGAGAATCGATACCGACTCACGCTCGACACCGTTATAGAGGCGGATGGCGCTAACCTTAGCGTAGGCGAGCGGAGTCTTCTCAGTCTTGCGCGTGCACTTGTCAAAGACTCGCGCGTAGTCATCCTCGACGAGGCCACGTAGGTCTACCTACTCCTTTTAGGATATCATCGCTGATCGGATTGAACGCAGGGCCTCGGTGGACCTCGAGACGGATAATAAGATTCAGCGCACGATTCAAACGCAGTTCAAGGACCGCACCTTGATTTGCATTGCTCGTACGCCCTTCCCTTCCCCGTGCATGCTCCATCGCTAATCCATTTGATACCAGATCGACTACGCACGATTGTCTCTTACGACCGGATTCTCGGTGCGTCCTGTTTGGTTTCATCAGTGTTCACTAATTCACTTGGGCTCTAGTTCTCGACGCCGGGAAGATCGCGGTGAGTTACATACAGTATTCGTCGAGTTTTTGTATATCAGACTCACGATACGATGCAGGAATTCGACACTCCGATGAACTTGTTCAATAAAGACGAAGGACTATTCCGCAGTCTATGCGAGAAGAGCAATATCACGAGTAGCGATATAGAGAAGGCGGTCATTTACGATGATATGGAGTAGACGGACCTAATGTGTTCAATGTCGTACGATACATAGATGAGATGTCATGTTGTACTTACAGGAGGTCAACGAGAGCCTTTTCGTACCTTGCTTCTGCCTCCTCAAAGTCGACTCCTAAAAATACTGGGAGCTCCATATCAAGATGAATAGAATGAACTGGAGAAAATAAACTTGAAGTGTTTTTGATATTACTTGATGCCCTCCTCAAAAGAAACCGTTTGTGTTCGCTAAGTACGCGGTGGGCCTTGGACTCTAATAAACCTGCTCAAATAACCAGGGACAAGATGGTGGTCGCGAAACCCTGGCGGGAGTTGCCGGTGATGACAGGGCGCGACTTGGGCGCGACAAGCTGCCGCAATCAAAGTTGTCAATCACAAAAGCTGTACATCCCTTCTCTTCCTCTTGCCGTATGCCAGTCTCATTTTCCGTCGCAGAGCATCCTGCCACCTCAGTCAACCTCCAGCCCGATGTCCTAACCGGCCTGACAGGCGAAGATATTTTGGCCGCCGTCAGCGAATACGACCGAGGAGGCCGAATGCTCCAGTTTGCGCTGACAGGGGTGGACGGAGAGTACGCGCACCCCAACGTATCCCCCAAGTGTTCCTAACCTCCATTCCAGTGGGCGCAATTTCGCCACCAAGATTAAACACCTCATCCCAGACAAAACCTACTCGAACGGGCTTGTCACCACTGTCGCTGCTGCGTACAATAATCATCATGCGCTAGTTCTCCGGCCCGATGACGTCTGGCTCTCGATTCTCTGCCAATTCAACTTCTTTGTCAACGCCAATTCGGAGCTCCTGCGCTCTAGCTTCGTCGCACACGAAGGGAAGCGCGAGCTCACTATCGAGAACGTTGGCAATCGCTGGACTCTGGATTTCGGGTCGATGGCCCGCCAAATGATTCAACTTGTCGACAAGAATGTCTCCGATCCCACACTGCGCGCCTGGGCGATTCCTACATTTACCACCACGACCACTACCGATACGACGGTGGCGAGCGTCATGCTGATGGCGACTCTGCAAAAGTACTTCGCGCTGCGCTTCGTCGGGACGAGGTGAGGCATCCCCCGCGTCACGCTTGAGGGTGAGAAGGCCGATTGGGTAGATATTCTGGGGCGCTTGGAGAAACTGAAAGAGTACGGGGTCGAGACGATCGCATGGTACCACCTGCTGCGCCCGATTATCGCTCGCTTTGTCCACGCCTACGACGCCCCGGACAGCGAGGAGAACGTCGCCTTCTGGAGGTCGATCGTACATCACCATCACCGCAGCGGAACTAGCTATTACACGGGATGGATCAACGCGTTCACTGTATTCACGCCCAAGGGGAAGTGGCAGGGTCATACGCTCACAACTGTACGTATTCATGGATCCGAATCAAGGTTGAGTTGTTGACGGGTGATAGGACATCGTCTCGGCGGAGGCACCCGAGTCGTTGAGCGCGGAGAATTTCTGGGCGATGTACGCAAAGAAAACATCCACTGACCTCGTGTACGATGGAACACCGTACCACCGCTTGGACACCCATAAAATCACACCTGGATACGCAACGGTAGATGTCACCCTTGACGACAATAATAAGATATTCAGCTGTGCCATGGTTGCGGGAATGGTTGGCACTCAGGTCTCTTCTAGCGGAGACACTACGCTGTCTGCGAATGGGAAGGACGACACAGTACGCCCGGTTGCTGGTTGGTGGATGTTTACAAAATAGGATTAATCAACAGAGGTTGTAATAACAAGACTTTCTCAATCGTATTTAGAAATCAACGGAATAAACCAACGACACTGTGTGGTTCATAGTCGAGAGTCGAACTCAGATTCACGAAATTATTCGTTCAGTATCGCGGTAGAAGTGGTGTCTTGTATTTGTGACATGATAACTTTGCACCCTCACGGCTCCTGTTTATCCTTAGAAGGTTAGCTCCCCATCGGCGCATTTCTGTCCGAACATATTTCGGACGACCAGACTAAATTTAAATTAATTTTGCCGAGGATCAACCCATCAATGTCGTAACTTGCCTTAAATGGGCCAACTTCCCGTTCGGCCACCTCGGACCGAATTTATGTGCGGGTTGCAATGTCCTCCAAGCGAGACCTTGCTGTGTAATTAAACTACCTACCTACCTATACCCACACCTCGAAGGAGTTGTGAATATCAAAAATGGGTAAAATAATCGCGCCATATATAATTTAAATTGTACATCGAGGACCAGGTACGATCTGCTGTAGTCGCGTCCGTCTACGACTCGAGAGACTAATTACTTACTGATTCCGGTTTCAACTTCCAATGCCTCACTCTGAAGGACTGAGGCCGCTATCTCCAGTCGAACCGGAAACAAACTTGGACCGATCAACTCCACGAGCACCGCCCGCGTCGAAGCGTCTCTGCAGAGGTACTGGCTTTGACTACTTACACCGAGTTGCATAGGCATAACTACTACTAGATCTATCATCTCAATGCCATGATTCCTCGTGGTTCAGTTTGATCAATATGTCGGTCCCGTGGACCGGAGATACCACCCCTGTCTCAATATGGCGGGTCAAGCTAGTGCGCGTTCCTGTCCGACGATCACAGGCAGACAAGTTGAATACTTTGATGAATCAAGGTACGTAATTCATGGATGGTTCAAAAGCTCATAGAATCGTAGTCGAACGTCAGCTAACCCACCATGGCTTCGCTACTCCTCACCGGGATTCTCGCTCTCTCCTCCACTACACTGTGCTCGGCTGTTCTCCTGACCGATGTCGCAGCTCTGAATGCGTTAAATGTCAAGTTCGATTTCATCGTTGTCGGGGGCGGGACGGCGGGGAATGTTGTTGCGAATCGCCTTTCCGAGAACTCTGGCTCCAATGTTCTGGTCTTGGAGGCGGGCGGCTCGTGAGCCTTCTATCGCAATCGCATTTTATGAAACTGATGTTCACTTTCGCTGGAATGCAGTAATGCCGGCGTCCTGGACATAATTGTTCCGTTCTATGCCCCTCGAGCAACGCCAGACACGGCTCAGGACTGGAACTACACCACAACTCCCCAAGTCGGTTTGAATGGTCGTTCCGTCACTTACAATCGTGGATTCGTTCTTGGCGGATCGAGCTCCGTTAGTGAGTCTTGCATCGTTTAACATACGAGATCTCTTCTGAATTGTTCACCAAATTTCAGATTATATGGTCTATACGCGCGGTTCCAAAGAAGACTTTAACAGATGGGCAAGTGTCACGGGCGACCAGGGGTGGTCCTGGAACAGCCTTTACCCCTATTTCTTGAAGGTCTGTGATTTTGTATGCGGCTGCGTCCCAGATTTGACATCGTTCCTATAGAACGAGGATTACGGTCCGCCCGCAGACCACCACAACACCGCGGGACAATACAACCCAGCTGTTCACTCAACAACGGGAATCAACGGTGTATCTCTGTCGGGATTTCCCACTCCGATCGACTCTCGAGTCTTCCAAACCACGACGCAGCTCTCGGGATACCCGTTCAACCTCGACATGAACTCCGGCTCTCCCATCGGAATTGGTAGGCCCGCAAACGTTAATATCTGTCTCACTCATTGATAACCGTCGTAGGTTGGGGCCAGGCGACTATTAAGAACGGGGCTAGGAGCAGCTCTGCTACATCCTATCTCGCTCCGCAGTATCTGGCCCGCCCCAACTTATATGTTCTCCTGAATGCGAGAGTCACGCGGGTTCTCCAAACTTCACCTGGCGCAGTTCGCACGGTTGAATTCGTCCAGGATCTCAATGGTGCGAAAAGCTATATGATCCGCGTCGCCAGAATCTGACTTTCCCTTAGGCCCGAAGTACACGCTGACGGCGTCGAAGGAAGTCATACTCTCGGCGGGCAGTATCGGGTCCCCAAATATACTGCTTCATTCCGGCATCGGAAATTCCACCGCACTGACCAGTCTGGGGATCCAAACCGTGCAGAACCTTCCCTCAGTTGGCCAGAATCTCACCGATCATTCCTTGCTATTCTTGTCGTTCCTTGTCAACTCAACCAACACCTTCGAAGCCGCATCGCGCAACGCCACATTGGCTGCGCAGCAGTTTGCCCAGTGGAATGCCACCCGCACAGGCCCTCTAGTCGACAACCCATTAACCCAGATAGGGTGGTTGCGCGTGAACTCCTCTGTCTTGGAGGGCTACCCGGATGTTTCCGCCGGACCGAATACACCCCAATACGAACTTATCTTCTGCAACGGGATGATTCCTCCTCCGCCTCCCACGGGCAATTTCTTGAGTATCCTCCCCGTTGTGGTTTCTCCTGCTTCTCGTGCGTTTCTGCGATTCTCTCATGACTGAATATTCCTCTCATTCAACTCCCCAGGTGGCGCAGTCACGCTGAACAGCAATAATCCCCTTACAGCGCCTCTCATCAACCCCAATCTTCTCGGCGCGGAAGTTGATTTGATCATTCTGCGCGAGGCGGTCAAGAGCGCGATCCGTTACACCACAGCGCCAGCTTGGAAAGGCTACGTTCTCTCTGTCTACGGCTTGACCGACACCAGCGACGCCGGGATCGAGGCGTACATTCGTGCCAATGCGGGAACCATATATCATCCCGTCGGCACAGCAAGCATGTCGCCGAAGAACGCTTCGTGGGGTGTCGTGAATCCGGACTTGACCGTCAAAGGACTGACTGGACTGCGAGTCGTCGATCTTTCCGTCACGGTGAGCCGTCCGATGCTTGTCTCGTAGTCTGCACGCTGATCATTATTAGCCCTTCATTCCTGCGGCCCATACTCAGGTTTCGGCGTATGTCATCGGAGAGAGGGCCTCCGATTTAATCAAACAGACATGGGCTTAGAAGCTCTTTGCGCTGTTTTACGGTCCTATGACCTGCTAACTAAGCTATATATCACCAACAAATGTAATCTCTGTAGTATCCCATCATTATTTAATTTCGTTTGTCGATCTCTTCTGGAGCTTGAAGCGCCAAAATTCCCCGCCTCGTACAGCGCAGAGCGTCATAATTAGCAAATCGAATGAGTTCATGGGGGCTGGTCTCAGCGGGATGATGTTCAAGGACAAAGACTTGGGCCGCTTGGATTCAGAACGTGATTTGCAACGGCAGATAATTAACTCAATCACGGCGTATTCTTGATTTGGAGAGGTCCAGTTAGTGCTGGCCAAAAATATGATACGAAAAATTTAATTTTGAATATATTCAGATACAGACGATATGATACGGCCTTTGATCGTCCCATGAATACGAATATGGGTGAATATGACTATGATATGATATGAATATAATACGATATGAGTTCAGCGTATTCAGATATATTTGGATACACAGGGTTAAGCAGTATAATAAATGTACTATGCTACAATATGTATTCAAAGGGTTACAATGGGGGAAAGTCAGATTTTGAGCACACACATTGCAACGAGTGTAATTCGAAACATGTTGTGGCCCAGTGCGACACAAATTGATGGCATTGATGTGCCGGGACCTGCCGATCAGTTGGCATCAAAAGCCACAGTACCTGATCGGTACCATGTTCATCTTTTTACTATTTAGTGGTCTCTTAGTAGCAGAGACACCATCAGTGGACATTGCCATGAAGTGGCTGAAGTCAGGACTTGCAGCAGGTGTGAACTTCACAGATTTCACCAAAAGTAAAGAGAAGTGAAATATATCTGAATATATTCATATCGTATTCGTATCGACGTCTCGATATGAATATGATTCGCTACAGATATGCTATGGCTCCCGGCGGTGAATACGATACGGATATGAGTATGATATGGAATTTTCGTATTCATATCATATTTTGGCCAGCACTAGACCGTCCAGTGCATGTGGGGTTGATCCGGTTTCGCGGCCCGAACCAACAGAAGCGGCGATTTCCGAAACAAGAAATAGGGGTTTGATCGATTGATCGGAGTACTGTTCGTCGCACGGATCCGCGGAGACATTTTTTCGGAAAATCTTACAAACGGAAGGGAAAATGGCTTGAAGTAACAGAAATGTAGGTGCTGGAAACCTTTGTGTTACGATTACAAGTCAACACAATCTGAGCTCCGCATCTTCGGTCTTCGTGTAATCGACGTCGCTTCGGCGTCGCGTGATCACGCCGTGGCGACAGGTTTGGTAAAGTAACCTCCGCACCTATCACCATAAGTACACATTGCACTGCCTATTTGGCCGGGTTTCTATGAGCATTGCACTGCCGCCTGCTTCTTAAGTATGTCGGCAGGTCAACCCACGCAAAGTCCGTTTCCCTCTTGTTTCTCTCCTCAAACCACGAACATATCTTCCCTCAGCGACAGCGCAATGGACCCTTCACGAGCACGTACCGACATTCAGCAAATTTGGAAGCGACTTCTGGAACCAAACATCACCGATCTGTTGCGCAACGAAGAATCGCTCACGAACGAAACTCACGCTAGAATTTACACGACAATCTACAATGTGGTGATGATGGATCATGGTGGCCAGCGTGCGTTTTCTGTTCGGTTGAACACCCGTTCGTTCCAGGGATCTTATCTTCTCCTTTCGATAGAGCTACACTCGCACCTCTCTGCATTCTACGCGGCATACACGATGGGGATCTATAAAGTAAGTGCATGTAAATGTATCCGGTAATTGCGGACCTAATTCGATATCATCAATCAGGCCACACCACAGGATAATTCAATTCTCCCGAACTACTACGATTCCGAATGGGCGCGGTTTTGTCGCGGCGCTGCAATTGTCGACCGGCTATTCAACTACCTCAACCGAGATTGGGTTGAATTACAACGGGATGAGGGACGAAGAGACGTCCAGACGGTTTTGAACGTGGGTACCACGGAACGCCAGATTGAACCAACGACTGACAGTGCGGTGGTTCTTAGGTGGCACTCACACATTGGAGGATTAATATATTCGATCCACTCGCTCCGCGACTAGAGCCGCCACCGGTAGTGTCGGACACTGAGGAGGAACCTAAAGAAACACGGGTCACTGTTATCCGCACCAAATTTGCTTCCGAGAGCTTGACGGTTGGCGATCTACGCAAGATGCGTATCAGCAGCACATATTCCGATGTAGCATCATCTCATCCGAGTGCCAACGAGGGGGAATAGAATTTCGAGTTGATGTAACAACACCTCACAGATCTCCGTACCTCAGGACGAGATGCTCTCTGCGCGGACTCCGGAGCTTAGTCATCGCAACACCGGCCCCCGCAGCACCACGAAGCGGAAGACAGGCATGTGCGGGATTACTTCGTCAAGAAGTGTTTTACATCGCTCCGACCGTCGCCAACGAGATCGGATTTCCGAGAGACACGCAGAGCTAGCATTTGTGGTGTGACATCAAGATCCAAGCCGGCCCCGAGTCGAACGGGGGTTCTTTTGCTTGGAGACAAAAGCCACACACTTTGTCGGTCCGCAGATGCACGCCGCGGGTCACCGAATTCCATGTGTTGTTGCGGACTTCAATTCGCCGTGCTCCTAGAATGAGCTGGAGGAAATAAATAGTGGTCCTCCCTTGGCACGGCGTTCAGCCCGAACGCGAGAATCGAATCGGCAGCAGCGGTGGGGGACAATGCGCCGGCATTAGCGGTAGACTAGGTGCCCCAGCCATTTGCGTTGGCATTCACGATGAGCGTCTTAAGCGAAGCACATCCGTTGAGAAACGAGGCCCACGCTGGTACCGTCCACAGCTGGTGGAGGATGAGTTCCACCGTGGTGATGCGACGCATTGGGCAAGCACAGATCCCTGAGTGGGAGACAAATACCGTGAACGGGTCATCATGAGCGTAGAGGTGCGTAACTTAGTAAGATTTATCTTCGCCAGAGTGCTGGGTGCAAAGAGGATCCCTGATTGACTAGATATCACCGAGATAGTGAGGTGGCGCACATGAAACGCAACAAAGGGAGACGACTCGATGAGAACTTGGAAGGGGTGGAGATTATGTCCCAAGAGGCGTACCCAGGCGAAAAGGTGCTGGGGTACTGGGCACAAATGAGGGCGAGATCAGGGCACAGGTGCGCAGGTTATCTTCGTCGCCTTTGAATTCGCTGACGATCTTGTCCACCAGTTCTTGCGGTAGGTCAGAAATCGATACCATTTCGTCGCGACGTGGGAGCAAGGTCCGAGTCACAAGCGCCTGTGGCGGTGCACGGGATTATCCGTTTCTTCGGCTCAAGGATTTCGCCATCGAGGTCGAATATCGCGACCCATCGCACCATATAATTTCTCTCTTTAATTTCGTACACCATCTCTCCCACCCACCAATGTCTCCCCTATCGCCAATGCAAACCACGCCAGTACTGGCCAACTGTAGACACAGGGAATCTATCCTTATTCAGAGACATCGCAGCTTTCTTGTCCAGGCGGCCCACGCCCGAGTCGGAGGCTGCAGGCTACCTCGCTCTTGGAATAAGTAGTCGAATGCAAAGGGCGCAAGAGCGACACGGAACACGAACAACACCATTATTAGTAGGTATTACTCCAGCGATTCTTATGATTCGGTTTTCATTCGAGTCACAGGAATCGACAATATATTCATCGCGTTCATCTCGACATTTATCCAAGTTAGGTATCGCTTGCTCTCCCATTCTCGCCTTCGTTTAGCTCACTGTGCTCTTGTACCCCTCTGCCTTGAGCTTGATCCATGCAGGGCGGGACATGAGTTCGGTCCACCAACTTCGGATAATGGGACGTCAGTGAAAACTCCTCAAAATGAAGTTAAGTACCCACCGCTTGACATTGGGGCCCTTACTGGTCATGACATCCACCCCCGCATCGGCGAGCATGGGCGCATAGGAATAGTGGCAGAGATCCGCGAGCGTAAACTCCTGTTCAAAGGGAGGAGAATCAGGATTTTATTCTGTTGCAGCGGTGGGTTGCGAGGTAATCACATCTCCAGCCAAGAACTTGTGTTTACTGAGGATAACCTCGTAAACGTCGAGTTTCGCAGAAAACTCTTTGAGGCCTGCATCGAGAACGGCCTGGTCGACGGGCAGATTGCGGAACCTTCGATTACTGCTCAGCGATGCTTGGACTGGATCTTCGAAGGACTGGACTCACGGTTTCATCACTGCTTCTCTGATCACTGGGAGGATCGCGGGGTGGAACGTGGAGTACTCGATGGAGATCCCCTGCTCGACGAGGGTACGCTCCTTGAGCCCTTTGGGCAGAAGATCCGGCCCTTGGTTGGGGTATTTCTCTGCGATGTAATGACATATGGCGCGACTCTCGTACACGAGGAAACCGTCATCATCCTACAATGGATCAGCATTCAACGGAGGTGCAGGGGAGGGGGGGCGCATACTGACAATCAGAGGCACCTGGCCGAACGGTTGCATCGCCATGTACTCGGGCTTTTTGTGATCCTTGCCCTCAAAATCGACGCGGATATATTCGAAAGGAACTCTCTTTTCCGCGAGGGCAAGTGCGACGATGGCCCCACCGCCGGCTACGTATGGGCCTGCATAGAATTTGAGGACCATGCTAGAGTTTTGCGAGAGATTTCAAAGAGGATAAGCCTGTGGTCCACAAGAAGTTTATGCGACCTGGCTGGGTGACGTGGTCAATCGATTGACGTCCTGGGATCCTTGATTAAGTAATAATTTGCAAGCAGATCACGCTACTTGGACGGAAGCTGTCTCGGTAACCTGTGGACCTTCCTCGGAAGTTGAACACGCCAAGCTGTGGTTCTGCATGCATTCTGCAAAGGGAAGACCTACGACAAGCTTCCTAAAACTGGTGGACACTGGGGATTTTAACCTAGGAGGAGAGAACTCCTCCTGTACACCAGCTCTGATTCCAACTGGTGGTCAGGTCCTACGGGTTTTAACCAGTGGTCCTGCCTAATCGAGGGCCAGCCAGTCCAAAGTTGCTTAGCGTCTTGTAGTATCGCCCCCCTGGAATGGATGTGTGCTCCGTTGGCATCCTGTAGGTTTATGTATGGATAACCACCCGTATGTTCCTACCTGTTTGTCTTCGGTAGACTCGTTGTTCATGTTGTGGACCACGCGAGTATAATCAATCCCCCCCCCCCCCCCAGACGTTCGGTGTGACTTGCTACTACACTGCGAATACTCTAATCTTATCACACGGACTGATCCGGCGGAGTTTCAATAAATGATAAGAAAAGATGGGCGCAAATCACACCTGAACTCGCGCATCTTTTTCTTATCATTTATTTAAACTCCGCCGGATCAGTCCGTGGCACTGATAAGATAAAGGATCACACCTGAACGTCTGGGTTACCGAGACAGGGACGGAAGCAGATTTTGACGCTGCGGTTGAAAATTGTGGTTGAATTGTTAGTTGTGTCCGAGGTCAAAATGATAACAAGACAGAAGAATAGGAGTGCCGAGGACGGAGAGTAAAGGTTATTTACATATTCGCTGCCAGTGTTGAAGAGGTGCGCCCATGAATATTCATCCCCCGGCAATCAATGCTATGGCCCTGTTAAAAATGAGCATCGATGGTACATGTACGAGGCGAATGAATTATCCGGATACTTGCTCTGCGAATACTTTTAGAAATACTGTACAACTCGCGGGACAAATCAGGTATCGAGGTACGAGATCCCACCGTATTGAAGCGTCTGTCTCCGAGAGACTACAAATTAGGGTGCATGTGAGCATACGGATCCATGTCTTTAACACGACGCCGCACGGTGAAGGGAGCGATTCGGAGACAGCCTGAGAAGCCCGACTTTACTTACTTACTCAGCTTTGCCGGCCACATTGCTCAGCAACTTTGGTCTGCTACGTGGCCTTGTTGCACGCAAGGAACTTGAAGTCTGTGACGCGTCTTTGTCACGGTGGTAAAGTTCACCGAATTATTAAACGATCTACTGAACTCGCCTGACCCGCCGGAATTTCAGAGGCAAAGACTTGGTCAATAGATGATTGCTCGCAATTCTACTCTTCATGCGACGAAGTAGATGGCTCTGCCGACTCTTCGACTTTGTCCCAAAATTTGAGGGATGCGCCTCTTCGGCCCGGTCACTTCACAGCATAAATCGAGGCTGCCAGAACAGAATACAAATGCAAGTACGATAACAAAGCACAGCGTTAGGACAGCAGGACCGACGGCACTTCAATTCATTCGGCTTCGGCAGCTTCGGCTGCTGCTGCTTCGGCTTCGGCTGCTGCTGCTTTGGCTGCTGCTGCTTTGGCTGCTCGTATCAGTTTGTCCGCCTCATATCTCTGTATGTCCTCGGGATCCTGGGCGAATTTGCTCCACCGCCTCAGCCTGTCGAGCAGCGCCTGCCTTCCCTCCTCATCGCCTACCGGGAGCTGCGATGCGACACGGTCTTTCAACTTTTTTTGGTCGTCACGAAGTCGTAGAAGGAATGTCGCAAAGTGAAACGCCTGGATCGGGGAGGAAATATCGAAGGTTCGGACGTTCCTTTCGATCAAATATGTTTTCTGTCAATGCGTCAGTATATCGCTCGCATCGGGGCGGATGACGTACGGCGTGTTTCGACGATTTCCATGCCATAAGAATCGCTCCCGCCTTCCCTGAGGTGACCAACGCGAAAAAAGGGAAGTCCTCGACTCCGAGAGCGGTGTAAAAGGCGACCATCGACACGAGGTACATGCGGCCCTGGTTTAGAGCCTTTGCACCATCCTTGTCGTCGGTTTTTTTGTACTCAACGATAAAATGGGGAAGGATGAGATCGTGCTGGAACTGAGGAATGTTCTGTTGCGCCGCCTCGTGTGCCGCCTGTGTACGAAGGATCCACGGGTCGGTGGTGCAGACGTGAAACGGATTGTCCAACAGCTGTTTGACCGAATCTGACTTGGGGGGCGCGTTGGGTTTCTCTTGGGGCGGCGTGCGCGCATCGATAATGAATTCAATCTCCTCGATAAGGTCACGGAAGCCCGGGAGAACGGCGAATAGGATGGCATCGCATATGCCTTGCTTGGGTTCCCGGTAGGACCGACGTCGAACCCACTGTATATATTCATCTGGTCGCTCGTCAAATGACCCGACGAAATCCAACAACTCTTGTGCTCGGTTCGATGCAGTAAGAGATTGTCGAATCACGGCGTCTAGGTGCGTGCCGTCGGTCTGCTGCGCCGATTTGTCCAGTTTCCTGGCGTCGGTCGTGGCATCCAAACAGTGGTCCCGGTAATCCCTGAGCTGCTGAATCTGGTCCTTGACAAAGGTTTCGACGTCGATGTTATCTACGGATTGATTTCGCGCGTAGTTGATGGTTTTCTCAAGCCTTTATGGAATGTCAAACATTCGCATCTGAACGGCTTCGAAATTCACTCACAAAACATACGGCGAAGCCTTTTCGCCTTCCTCCGCGTAGAAATGGTATATAAGTGCATCCCATCTGTGGCGGCTCTCAGCCTCGTTAATCTTAACCCCAGTGCGTCGATCATAAAGTACGCATGCTCCGACGGAAGCCGCCAGCAACGTAGACATGTGGTTCTTGAGGAACTTCTCGTGTTCTGGCTTCATCTTGAATTGTTTCGCTTGTTCTGGCTTCGTCGAGCCTTGTTTCGCTTGCTCTGCAGAGAGCTTCTGGAACTCTCCCGCCTGATCCAGCAGCAAGTCTAGAACATCGGTTAGACCCTCGTCGACGGGAGGTGGAGCGTTCTACAGCGCCCACTATGAGCAGAGTCAATAGATCATGCATTTATCCCGCACCTTGTTCCATGCAGATGGCCAGAGAAATCCACACATCTCGTTGTAGGAACGGACCATTTCGGTGATCTCTTCCGCATCATCACCCGTAGACCGCTCAAGGAGGGCGTCCATGAACACGGCACGGTCGCCTGTCCAAGTGAGGATATCTGCTCTAGCGTCATCTTTCTTATCGTAACCCTTGGCTGATAGTGCCGCAAAGCTGCAACACGGTGAGCACCTCGGTATATCATAGACGAGAAATCGCCTACTTGGAGCTGGATCTCCGAGTCTTCGAGTTAGACGTCTTGGGGCCGGCACTTCAACGAGCGTGGTTAGACGATGCCGCTGGATATGACAGAAGGGTTCACCTCATGGCTACGTCAGATTTGTCCGGGGAATGAGAGGGCAACTTCGTGGGCGGACTTGGGGGAGGAGTTGGGGGGAGGGACAAAGATTTGCCAGAAGCTCTAATATAGCAGTCAGTCATCACACGTCAAGGGAGCATTGCCTCACAATGCGACCTCGTGGACCCATCGGGCAACGCTTTGTTCATGAAAGGCCTCGGATGGAACGTCTGAGCGCCAATCAAGGCTATTGTTCTCGCACCCGGTAATGGCGTAGTCACAAACAACGGCGAACTCGTTAGAGAGGCGGAGGACGAGCTGCGCAAATGAGAGGGCCCCGAAAGGACTCGTGAAATCGAATAGTCCAAAAGCGGCGCCCAGGTTCGAGTTGGGGTGAGCGGGACATACTACGTGGATCCGGTGCTACGAAATGAGTCAGACAACGACACCGATGTAAGGGTCTTCATTCAAAGACATACCGTGCTAGGATCCATCCAGGATAATACAAGAGTTGCGGTGGTACCAGAATTTGAGAGTGCGAAGCCGATCGCCGGCGCTGGGATCCCCCATACGTGTCGTTGACACGCGACGCTGGACATAAGGTCGACGATTTGATTGGCGTCGGCAATACAGAGGAATGGAAGAAGGACATATTGGTGCCGTCCACACCCCGGAATAACGTGCGCATCCAGAGGAACATCAATACCGTCGATAGATGAGGAGGCGTCTGAGCTAGAACTAGAACTGGCACTAGTACTTGCGCTGACCATGCTCATCGAGTAAACTGCCGGTGGGGAAGAGCGTGAGAGTTCGACGATCATATCTGCGCCGGAGTCTGCGCTGGGGTCTGCGTCGGGGCCTTCCAGCGAATGGCATGCAATGAGGGTCGCCACACCATCAAATCCGCCGCGATGGGGTGTGCTGGTGCGAGGCCGCACAAATGGCGTTTCATTCCTGGAGATTCATGGTAAGCGGTATCCTGAGTTTAAGGACATGGAATACATTATAATGGTGCCTTTCGCGCACAGGTGCATCAACACCCGCAGTAAGGTCGATATGAAAGGGGCGGCGTAGCATAAAGGGTCATAGTGTGCGGCCAGAGATCGTATGTCTGCAACGGTGGAGAGGACCATATTAAATATGTCAGCCAGCCGCGGTGAGGTGTCGCAGGAATCCGCATAGACAGAACCTGGCAGTCGAGATAGTTCAGACAAGAGCGGCAAGATTCCATCGGACACAAATGGATAAGGTCCAGTCCTACACCAGGAGGGGAGGGGAGCATCTGAAGCTTCGTAAATCTTGGAAATTTCGGGTGGCCAGGCCGCGCAATCCTCGAGGGAGGCAATCGAGTGAGTCTCCACAGATATTGACGGCGTCATGAGAAAGGTTCGTGGTGATCACGTGGGGGAAGATTATATCAGCCTGATTGACACAATGACACCGCGATTTCGTCAATTATGCTGACTCAGTGGCTGTGTTCAACTTGACTGCACTTCGACCCACTCCGAATGCAGTTGGTTGAAATGAGGTCATGCTGAGTGAACGAAATTGTTCTTGCTGTCCCGACATCACGATCTTCGGCAAATTTTAATTGTGGTTATCGAGCTGAGATCAAGCTGAGTTTCAAGTTTTACATAACTTACCGAGTGGACCTCTCGGATACCTCTACCTGTGCGGTTATATCTGCCCTCCGCCAGCCCCGCGCAGAGCCTGCCAATGACGAAGCTGCCAAAATTATGTCCCTCCCCCACAAAACCGCAGTTATCAAGGTTTGTTTACAACAACCTGCGGGTTGAATTCAAATGCAGGTGGTGACATATAGATCCACGTCTTGAACACTTTTCTTTCGACGCCTCAGGCTCAGCGTGAAGGGATTCGGAGACAGGCTAAAAGGTCCGACTCTACTTAGCTTTGCCGGCACATTGCTCAGCTAAGCTTCGGTCTACGTAGCCTTGTTGAAAGATCTACTCAACTCGCCTGACGTGCCAAAATTCCAGACCCGTACCTAATAAAGGCTTGGTCAATAGATAATCATAAATACACCCGCTACGCCAGTTCATATCTGCTATGAATGAATACGAAGATTCAACAAATGATTGATAAAGAACCAACATCACTCCCGCTGATACTACTCGTCTGCGGCGTAAGGATTCGGTAACCACGGCGCCGGGGACACAGGAGTCGTCAGCACCTGCTTCGCCTGGAGCTGCCGGTCAAACGGATTCGGGAACGGCGTCGGCGTGATAGGTATATCGCTCGTCGGTCTCTCCCGCCCCCGCTGCTGCTGCTGCTGGTCGAACGGGTTTGGGAGCGGTGTCGGCGTGAGGGGCATTTCGGCTGCCGGGCTCGTGTATGGAGGGGCAGCGGCGTCCGCCGGCGGGGAAGACAACGCAGAGTGGGATAGGTAGATCGCCGGAGGCGCCTGGGGCAGCACTGAAAGGTGAATGTCCGCGGACTGCGACGGTCTCTGCGCGTGGCGCGAGCCGGACTGCGCAGGTCCCGTCGGGTACATCTGAGCCCGCTGTGGCTGCACGATATGCGGCTCCACCATCGTTCCTCGCACAGCGACGTCCACAACTGCCATCGTCGCCCTCCAGTCCTCGTTGCGCCGTCGAGGCGCGGCGTCGTAATTGGGCGGCTGCTGTGTCACTGGGAGCGGCGGCTGTGCGTATGCGCCATGCGACCCGCTGGACTCGCTGACTGTGCTGTACATGCTGTTTGCCCTTGATCGAGTCATACTTGGGTTGAGCGACGGTGGGGGCCGCCAGGACTCGGCGGCTTGCTTCATCGTCGTGCGGTATGACACAGAAATCTCGCGATCGAGCTTCCGCTGGCGTTCGCGCTCGCAGCGGCGGTTGCGGCGGCGTATACATGCGGTCAGGCATGCCAGCAGAATGATGAGGAGGGCACCGGCGCCTGCACATACGCCAATGAGAGCGGTTTTGTTCTGGAAGAACCTTGCGTTGATGTTAGCTAGAGAGCACAGGAAGGAATAGGCCGTAGTCGACGCACGACGTGCCCGCAGTGGCGGCTGCCGGGGAGAATGTATTGACCGCGTTGACCCCGTTCGTGGTGGTAGGATCCACAGTGAAGCTCTGAGCGGTAACGGACACCGCTGAGGACACGGGTGTTGCCACACTGGACGCAGACGCAGATATCACGCTAGGCAATGTAGGAAAGAGATTTGGGGCATTTGTTACACTGGACATTCGTGAGGCGTTGGCCAGCAAAGAACAAGATAGAACCAACCTCGCCAAGCCGATTCCAGTAACCGCAGGCATGATGTACAGCGGAGGCAAATTTCAAACGAGGTGGGCCTGCCAGGAAACGTAAAGAGTCACTAATGAGGACAGAAGAAATTCAACCGCGCAGAAACGGAGACAGAAGAAAAGAACGCACATTAGGGTATTCGCGTTAAAACAAAATGGATGTACAGGAAGAAAGGAAAACGTGAAGGCGCACAGCGTGACGATCGGGGAGAAGGAGACCTCAGACCCGCTGGAAACATTGGGATCAGATCTCCATCAAGTGAAAGCGATGCCTTGAATTAACCGTTGACATCGACTTGAGGCGAAAACGTTGACCAGAAGGACGACCAGGACGGCGAATCGGCTTCAACCGCCTCAATAATCGGTGTGCGGAAGGCGGGGCAGTCCCACACGGTCCATACAACCCCAGGCCATTGAGCGCCACGGGCAACGGGAGAAAAACATGACGTGGCCTGAAACGCGAAACAGCGGATGTCGTCGCGAGAAGGAAGGCGTGCCCTGCATCGCCACTTCGATCCCGAGAGATGCCGTCATCAATTCTTGATGCGTGGTTGAATTCTATGCGCAGAACCCCACAAACGGAACTGGTTTCAGCCCACTCGCGAATAGTCCGTAAGTTCCCCATGACCCCTCATTGCGTTAGTCCTGGCTACACGAGGCATTCTACTTTTCCCCTATGCGAAGTGGCGGGCATCAGTGATTCACGTTCATCAGATCGGGCGCAAGGCGCAACGTCGTGACGCGTATACTTAAGTACAGCTATAAATATCACAAGTGAAGGCATTCAAGAGGCATTCCACACGGCGAGAATGCGAGAACAGCAGGAGAGGGTCTTCCCCCCGGTCATATTGCGGTCAGTTAGTCCGTCGTACTAGGATTTCAAGGTCTCGGACAAGTTGTGGAGGGCCGCAATGCACATGCGCAGATCTGTGGTTTGACGAGTTCGAATTGAGGCCTTCCTTATTCAACCGAAATCATTGCGAAAAGAACGATACTGGTCCAGATACCGGCGAAATCGAATCCGTCCGGTCCCTTGATGAATCGGGCGAACCAAAGCTCAATACTTACAAGGTGGCCGGCCTACGTCGTGGCACGTGCTAGCAGCAGATTCGGAAACGGAAACTGCAACAAGGATAAGCAATCCTGCGCTTCGGGAACATATTGAGGGGCTGATGAATTAGAGACATAGAAGAGGAAACGAAACAATTTGGAACAATGTTGGAATTGGACTTCATGGTTCGAAGTATAATTGAAGGTAAATCGTCTCCGATTTCTAAGTAGTGGCAAGTCTGTGGCCCATTGGACTCCGAGGCTCCGAGAGCCTGAGGAATATGACGATCAAAGTGCACATTTATTCGGTCGCAAGAGATCGGTGATTTCGGACTTTCCTCAGAGCCTTTGGATCCTATCCGCGCAGACACTTCCAATCAGCTCGTTTAGGAGAAATCGATGAGCTGCCTTTGCAATTTGACGATATCTAACCAATTAATTGAACAACGGATCAGGGTCGGCATTGCTGGCCGATTATCGGCAGATTGACCGTGCCTCCCGGCTTCTAACTTGCGTCGGCATAATCTTGATCGGCACGCGCTGGCAATGGTCGGCTGGTGGCGGCACTGTCGTCCGAGGGTAAACAAACCAGTTGGATTTAAATCCACAAAAAGCACACAAGTACACCCCAAGTGAGTACTGGGAGCCAACTACGCTGACAGGTTGTTTCAGCTGCGACGAAAAGAAAATCCAAAAGAAAATGCGTGACTACAGGTCCAACGAACTCGAGGACACAAGGCTGCCACGCCAGGATCAGCACAGCGCCAGCCTCAACAAAGACGAAATGAACGACATACTGCACTTCCCAGTTTTGAACCCCAGGCTGTACAGGCGAGCGCACAGACCCGACGAACCCGTCCTGTATTGCGAAACACTCTTCCGAGAGGTCACCGGCCATATCGGGCTACCCACACGCATCGTCAAGCGGGGGTCAAGTGAAATAAAATTCGGCCCACGCACTATGGTGTGCAGACAAGTCTGATACGTATCGTTCGCATCGTCGTTCAGAAATACGATCGCGCAGGTGTTGTTGAAGAGCGAAACGACCAGGCCGGAGAGCGGAGGGATGACGACTTCCATGGGGCGGATGAAGCCTGGAAGGGAGCAAACATCAGAGATAAGTATTTGTTAATTATATTCCGAATCGTGCCGGGCGTGAGTGTACACGAAACAACTCACTGTCTATGACCGCAGCGTCAATGTTGAGGCAGTCTCCGAATTTGGGCAGGTCCCCGGGGCCTTGATTGCAATTGAACGTGCCTAGACGAGAAACGAAGATGGGCAGCGAATCAGGTTTCTGTACATAAAGCATCTCAAGAAAACGACATGACATACTCGAAAAAACCTCACTGCTGTCCATTATCCCACACAGCTCAATCGGGGTCTGCCTCTTCCATGTTTGATTGTCGTCGAGTCGGGTGTTCAGCAGAGGGCCATCGTGCAAATCGCGCTCCTCTTCAGCTTCACGGCTGGCGCACGTAAAGTACGTCAGCGTGAGATTCGTGAGCGACGTAAAGGTCGTCACGTCCGGGACTTGGTACACGGCCTGAGACACAATCGTCGCGGCTTCATCGGGGAGACAGCCGGGGACGTCGGTCAGCGCCAGTGCGAAGGGAACGCTGAATGTGAATGCGACAACAACAGCACGAATGAAGGTCATGCTGAAAAGGGTTGACCACTAGTCATACTAACCCATTCGAAGTGTCCGGTTATATAGAATCCATTTGTCCAAATTAGAAGACGAACTTGATGGGTGTCCATCTGCAGATCTGTCAGCTCAGAAATAGGCTATAGCTGGCGCCTTGATCATCTTGTCGAACTGTCTGTCACGAAGAAGTCGACGCGCGTCGTATGACATATGTCGAGCGACCGTTCCAAAAGGCGGCGAACCGCACAAACCGTGCCCAAAGCGCCTCTGATGCAGCATCAAAGACAGGTAGGCTATGAAATAGTAAACGTATTCCGGAGAAGGTTCACCTGCTCAGTGTTGTCCGAGTCCATCTGTCAATTAATCGCCTCGCCTTGCTGGTTGGCAGCGGCAGATTAAGTTAGTGAACAATGACAGCTTCGAACTTGGAATACTGTCTCGGTGAGTTATTGGATTATTGTCATTTTGACGCCGTGTGCATTTGTATCAGAAAAGAAATGGCCACGGAGAAACAGGCGCACGCAGTTCCAAGGGTGGAGTCTTGGCGGCGCACCAAGGAATACGTCAGCCAAACATTTGAATTAGACTTGGTATGCCATCATGCGCTGGCAGTGAAGGAAAGCAGTAGGGCGGACCTCAAACTGCGGGTTCTCGACCTCGGCTCGCAAAATCGTCTCGAGACGGTGTCATTTCCTACGACGAATTCTCGCAACAGGCGCGCGAGCCGGAATCAACCTCTCCGGCGAGGCGACCAAGCGGAGAAACCGTGTAACGCGCACGAGCATATCGAGAATGTTTGCGGAATATCATACGTTGCCGCGCATGTACACGCGCGACCACGCTGTTTCGCCCGAGAGGACAACGGAGCACGGTGTGGGAGCGATACCGATGTCGACCGTGTCGAACTGTTGGTCGCACGGATGGAGGAGACTCGGGGAACACTGGGCGCAATGCAAACCTGAGAGCGAAGTTAGACTAGGTCGCCAGGTAATATTAGGGATATTTGGGATGGTGAAAGCTTCCGCATTCCGCACAGATTTTGAGTTTATTTCCTGCCAGAGGAAAGGTAAGACTGACAGATTCAGCTTTCGAACCGCTTGGGCGCAGAGCATAGTATTTGGTGGTGCTTAAGTCGTGGTGCATTTCACCGTACAGGATCCTCCAGCTCCACGGCGTGACGGCATTGATTCCGCCATGGCACGGCGCAACGAATGTAGCAAAAACGGCTGGACTGTTCTCGACAGGAAAGGCGCAGTGCGGCAGAATCATGCCAAGGTCATGGTTTGAGCGTAGGAGGAAGTGACATCTGTCACACTTATCACCCATCAGTTTGATGTTGATTTCGGACTTTTTCGGAACTTCGGGCCATTGGACGAGATTCAACCCATGTTCAACTCAAGTTTTCACCCTGCAATGAAATCATTGGCCACTTTGTGCGAAGTGTATAAATTTTTTATAGTTTTGGTCGTAGATGTTGTTTAGAGAAGTTGCATCATCAGGAAAAAGCCAAATTGCTATGGGCTCTATGGGCAGTTACATAGACCCACATAGACACTCATAGACGCCATAGCAACATTGCTATGGTGTCTATGGTGTCTATGGCGTCTATGCAGGTCTATGTGGCAGCCCATAGCAATTTGGCTTTTTCCTGATGATTACGATAGCCGCTGACCACGAGAACGATGGACAGCCCTCGCACTAGATTCCTTTTGGCAGACTATCCGACGTTTCGCGATACATCATTGTCAAGTTCCTGAGACTTGCGTCGATCTCCGGCGACATTAACTCAGAAACTTAAAATGACACTTGATTAACTTCAGTACAGTGTGCCAAAGCGGAGTTGTGGACTCGACTTCTGTCAACACGAGGACAGTCCTTCTGCATAGCAGATCTTCCGAGCTTTCGCGACACACCATTGTGAAGTTCCTGAGTTTTTGTGTCAATGCGGCGACATGAGCTCACAAACTCAAAATGACAATTGATCGACTTCTGCACTGAATTGTGGATAATGTCGACTGAGTTGAGGTGAGAATGTGGCAAGGCAGCATCCAATTAGGCCTGGGCATTCCAGATATGCCATGGCCCGTCCAAGGAACCAGACCTTTCGCTGGGGAGTTACATATCCATCGCTGAAATGAACTGGGGGTATTCTCAACTTCCAGACATGTGCTGTACCGTGTCATATACACAATTAATCAATCGAATAAATCGAGCAGGGTGGTTGTCGGATTCTAAAGTGCGGTCCGAAGTCCGACCCCATGGGCAAGTCATCATTGACGCAGTACTGCAGTCCAACATTGACGGGATATGTTGATCCCATCATACTGTATCTACGAACGCTGCCTGCTTGCCAGGAGGACCGCTGTGCCCCTCGATGGACTGTGGCGATATCTGGTCCTGGTCTGTTCAAGTCAATCCTCTGTATTGGCGGTTGCCAATTAATATACCTCTAGGTCCGTTTGGTGAACATCTGGGCGAAAAATCCAAGTCCGGGCCCCCACGGCACAACAATTTTACTACTTCACAGGTTAGACTACTCCTGTTATATGGAATCTTGCGTCGACGTTCGCTGTCTGCTGTCTGGTTGAATACAGCCACTGTTTAATTGAACGCCAATCCTCAAATGTTGCTTTTCCTTCCATGAACTCGAATCTACCGCGGAGTCGAGACTCGACATTTGCGCATGTACATGGTGTCCGTTGCAATTCAGTCGATTAACCATCGCATGTAAGAGGCGCTTCAATTAATTGTTGGAACGAACTGACACCTCATCAATACCTTCCGCATGTAGGTGTTTCGTAGCAACAAGGTACGGCCGAATAATGCCGACCATTCGGATCGGCGTGCAAATTCAGGGGAACTTACATTCAGATCGCTTTTGCTGGTTGCGTATCATCTTCTGACGCTCCGTATGACTCTAGGGATCAACCTAAATCGCAAGACGGTTTCGCAATTTCAAATGAATGCCGGATCTCAAAAACAGTCAAATTAACGGATGTGGTTGTCGGAAGGCAGAACCTCGAAATGAATTGTGGCGATTCCACAGGGCCACTATTTACCGCGGATGACACTTGACATGGCATTCGCTGCTTATTCGACAGAACATATCGATACGTCTTCACTCAACCTTCTCCGATCGCTTCTACGGGTCATCGCAGCCTTACACGCCACGCGATCTCGCCATAACTTCTCGAAGTTCGCAGTTGATATTCACTTCAATCGAGTCGATGAGTCCCGGAAATTTGCCCTGCGGTGAGGATTCCAAATGGTCGTGGTAAACATTGCGAATTCTCTCCACATCAAACGGATCCAGCATTAATTCCCGCTATCCTCGTCCCTGGAGCGAATCCCGTTAAACACGCTGTCACGGAAACTCTCCATTGAGAAAGAACACACCATCAATGTCAAACCTGTCCGCTTACGGACTGACCTGTCAGACTCACCTGTGCACTGTCAAAATGCGAACGCCTCATAGGAAATCCTGGTGCTTCTCTTTGAGGATCACTACTCGCCCAGTAGCCGTATAAGGAGCGGGGTGCGAACGAGACCTCTCTCTACCACCAGACCCGCCAAGCCCCAAATTGCAACATGAACAATCAGCGCCCGTATTATACTTCCGCGTCCTCGTCTAGAAACATACCCTACAGCTCCTACAGCTCGCTTGCCAATGCAGGGATGTCATGTAAGTTCATACGACGCCCTCATATGTTTACTGACACTACGGGTGGGCAGATGCTCCTACCAAGAAACAATCACATTCATCGTCAGGCCAGTATACTGGTCCGATGCAGCAACCATCGAGCAGTCGGGGACACGGTCAGGCCGCACCTCAGGACTATCAGCCAGGCAACGCGACTCCGGGATATGGCATGGTTGCCCCCGCCGTCTACCCTGACCCTGCCCACAAGTATCATGGGTTCAACACTTGCGCGCAGTATCCCACCGCATCTTACACCCCGGGGTCAGGAGGGCAATTTTCGAACCCTCGCACGGAGTATCCTGGATCACAACCGCATTTCCCGCCGACCTCCCTTGATGACTACATAGCGGCGGTCGGCGGACCAGTTGCCACCTCTCCCTACGACTCCTCCCAGCACCCTAATAATTGTCCGTACGGCATGGGCGCCTCCACGACACCTCTCAACCAGTATGTGTCCGTCACGGACGACGGTTTCGACGTCAGCATCGGAATCAAGCAGTGTTATCACTGCCACACCACAACCACTCCACTCTGGCGGCGCGACCCCGACACACATCAGACCCTCTGCAATGCTTGCGGGCTGTATCTGCAGCAGCGTCACGCGCAGCGCCCGCAGCAGCTTATCGACGCGGACCACGTTGGTGAGGAGGAGAGCGACGACGCGTCGGATGGCGCACCGGAAGGGCCGGAATGCAACCACTGCCATACGCGCCAGACGAGCGTGTGGAGAAGAGATAAGGCCGGTAATCAGGTGTGCAATGCGTGCGGGGTTTATCAGCGTTTGCGCGGGAAAGAGCGCCCACTTTCTTTGAAGCGGAACAAGGTCAAGCCGCGGACGCGGTCGCCACAAACGTAGTGCCCATTATCATGGCGGACACTCCAATTCTACTCCGCATAGATCACTCTGCGGTGCCTCCTATACCAATGACTGTATACGAAATTTTTCTTTTCTGTAACTTATACGCATATCGGCGTTGGTACGAAATTGAACTCTGTAGTCTTGATTGTATCTATCTCAATTTGTATCCATTTCGATTGTTCAGTTTTCTTCATCGGCACTTCAAGTTCTGCCGACATGTTTTCAAGAAATTGGTGCCCTTGCCAGTCAGCAAATTTACTAGGGGGTGGCCCTGTTTTGATGACAGAGTTTCAATTGGTTGGTTTTACATCCCAGTCAACTTTGTCTTCCCCAAAAGATGTAACTGCCGAGTGCGCGATTCCTCGGGGAAGAACCCCAATAATCATTCAATTCATAACCAAGACGCGCAATTAATGCATTAAACATTTTTCTTCTCGACAGAGACATCACCGCGTGGATCTTTCAATGATCGACACAAGATCGACATGTTGACAGTTCGGCTGAAGTTGGCTGTACTTGCTACTACACAGCGATAAATGGGACCCGGTTCATCCGAATCAACAGGGCAAAATCGGGATACTTCGTTTCGTAGAACGGCTATCGATCACTTCGCCTCGTCCTAGTTGAATTCGATCTGCGTTGATGACACCTGCCTAAGACTATGCAGCTGTGCAAGCCTGTGTATAATGTAATCAATCCGTCGAGTACATTTGCCAAGAGTTAGTCCGGCAGAGGAAAGGGCTATTTCCCGAATTCCATTGTCCCGGTTAAAAATAGGGAAATAACTCTTCAAATCTGCTGTGCTGTTTGATCGGAAAAGAATTCATTATTATGAACGGTTCTGGGTCATCGTCGAATTTGTAGCTTTAGAGTTAGTCATATGTGAACTCCTGTTTTGTGGGGAAAGTTATGTGAAAAACAGGAAATGAAAGAACTCGGCGGCATCAGAACTCGGCGGCATCAGAACTCGGCGGCATTAGAAATCCCGGCGGATCAACGCCGCCGAGGTTGAAATTTGCATGACCGCCCTTTGTATAAGAAGGATTTGGATGAGTAAGACTGTCAGCACGTTTACAAGGGGTACAGCGAGGTTTAAAAGTCGGGGAAATCTGGGTCAACTTCAAGTTAACACCTCCTTCCTCTCTTCAAAACCCACATGGCAATTCTCAAACTGTACGGCGGCAGAATCGCCACTTGCACTCGGCGCGTTGCGACTGTCCTCCACGAGCTCAAAGTTCCATTCGAGCTCATCGAGGTCGACGTCATGCACGGCGCGCACAAAACCCCAGAGTACATGAAATTTCAGCCGTTCGGGCAGATCCCTTACATCGTACGAAATCCTCTTGGGAATTTTTGTTAGGAGCTTACCCAGACCAGGACGACGACGGCTTCATTCTGTACGAGACGCGCGCCATCTGCCGCTATATCGCAGCGAAATACCCTGCGTCCGGTCTCATCCCGACTGAGCCCAAGGCGAATGCACTGTTCGAGCAGGCCGCCTCAGTGGAGCTCACGAACTTTGACCCGAGCGCCAGCAAGGCTGCGATGGAGCTGTTCAAGAAGTAAGTGCGCCTTTGGTCTCAGCTTTGGAATGGGGTTTCAATTGCTTCTCTGTAGAGGACTGGGCTGGCCGGACGACGAAGCGGTCATGACCCAGCAGCTCGAGGTTTTGGATAAGAAACTCGAAGCATACGAAGTTATACTCTCGAAGACTCGATACCTCGCTGGGGAGGTACGTTGGCTGTTACTTGTCGTCCTCATTCAGTGCTCACGGGGTGAATAGACGCTCACTCTCGCAGACCTCTTCCACCTCCCATATGCCGGAATCATAGGTTCGGGTGGGACTGATATCATGACCCGCCGCCCCAACGTCGCTCGGTAGGTGCCACTGCACTTCATATCTGGTTGATTAATTGACTCGCGACAGGTGGTACAACGAGCTCGTTTCGCGTCCGGCTTGGTTGGCCTATCAGGAAGGCGGAGTGAAGACCACTACAGCGTATTGAGGGCGAGGTTATGAGCCAGAACTGTACAGTTGCACAGTGTTCGTACAGCGTAGTCTGGACCCAATAGACAGTGTTCGTCCCGTAGGGGCTTTCTGAGACAAAGCTTGCCCGCCCATTACCAGATCTCCCTCTGCTCTGCACGTTCGCAAGTCAGCAAACTATGTGGTCGCAATCCTCCGTGACCGCGCAGTCTGCAGAGCTGGCTAAAGCATTCCTCTCGTCGCAGTCTCGGGAGAGTCGGCGGTTCTAATTTTTTTTCAAATCAACCTTCCAAAGCTAGATCCAAATGGTACCAATCAAAGTATTGAGCACCAGACCTTTTACCCTACGTAATCTGACCTAGTAGTCAAAATTTCCTGTTTGTTTGGCGTTGCTTGTCTTATCTCGCCGCGTCGAGTGATCACATGATGTTGACCTTGCGTTTCTGATTCGCATCTCTGTCTTCCCGCTCTCAACTTAGTCTACTCCAACTTACCTCGGTCTCGATTGTCTGCCGGTCAAGTTTTTCCCCCGGTTCTTCAGGCCGCTTATCTTTGCTAGCAGCGAATCATGTGCCACACCATGCCATCGGTGGGAATAGACCTTGGATACTTCACGTCAAAAGGACTCCGCGGCGTGCGCTTCGTTTCCCGCTCCATCCTAATCCCACCCACTTCCTTATCGTACCGCTATGGGCACTTCCGCCGAGTCTATAGACGAAAAGCGCTATGTTAGTCTGGAGAAGGATGGCAGCGTCAGCGAGAAACGCCACCACGCCGCGGTAGAGGTCTCTGTGAACGAGGTCGACACTGGTGCGGTGCTGGTGTATGGCGAGCACGGGGAACTCGACCCGGCAGAAGCGCTGCGTGTTCGGTGAGTGAGCTAGATGCATCGCTGCTGCGCGGCATTCAACAACGCATGCGATAGACGAAAGATCGATCATCATATCCTTCCATTAATGTGTGGTGCGTTCAAATGAACTTCGTCGTCGGCGGCTCGTGATTGCTCACTTCTTCGTAGTTCTTTACTGGTACGTATGGATATGCCAAGCACCTCTTCTCTGGCTTCTGTGCTGATCCGGGATGGGATGGGTAGGATGCAATTTATGGGTGAGTCTGTTTCAGTGGAAACACGCTTCGTTTCCGACCACAATATCGGCGCAGACAAGACCACTCTGGGTAGCTCTGCGATATTGGGCATCACGTCAGCTTTCGTTTTTAAATGCACGTACCCTGCTGAGCTGAAAATGTTTTTTCAGAGAAGCGACGCATCTCACGACAAATCAGTACGCTAGATCATTGTAGCGCTCAAACTGACTTGTAATCGACTCGTTTCTGTTAGATACAACTGGTGTGTCCGGTTTTTAATCCCCACCAACCAGCATTAGCTGACCCACATGTGAAGGCTCGGAACAATTTTCTATCTGAGCTACCTCGTATTTGAATTCCCGCAGAATCTGGCCCTGCAGCGTTTCCCAGTCGCGAAATGGATGAGGTGCTGCTTTTAGATCCGCCGCTGGCGAGAAATCTACTGACCACCCTTCAGCATTAACATCTTCGTTTGGTCGGTTGCGCTCTGCTCCCATGCTGCATGCAAGAGCTTCGGTGGGTTGTTCGCAGTGCGTCTCATTTTGGGCATGTGCGAGGGGTGCGTGCGGCTATATTCATGTCATTGATGATGAAACAAATGGACGCTGTGTTGCCCGCAGATCTATAACAGCTGGGTATTTATATTCAGGACACACAAGAAATCCTCGATAAGTTGGCTTCAACAGGTTTATGATCGTCTCCTCCATGTTCTATACCCGGACCGAACAAACGCTTCGAGTCGGGTACTGGTGTTCGTCTCATCCTCCTCCCTTCTTTCGTTCGACACTGACACATCTACTTACCTATGTAGTTCTAATGAACGGCACGGGTATGTACTCAAGCTTTCTATTTGCTGGCTGCCGGTAATTCACGTATCCGCATACCAGCCCAAATCATATCAGGGTTCATCAGCTTTGGCACCCTGCACATCAAGACCCCCCACTTTGAGCCGTGGCAGTGGCTCATGATCATCACTGGTATCATCACCTTTCTCACCTCCATTACCTTCTGGTGTGTCGGCTTCCTCGTCCGTTCGGACATGGTCTCTGGGAGATATTTATCAACAATGCATACAGGTTCTTCTTCCCCGACTCGCCGACGAACGCGTGGTTCCTCACCCCAGCGGAGCGTGCCGTCGCCGTCCTGCGCTTGAAGGTTAATCAGACGGGGGTGGAGAATAAGCATTTTAAGAAGGAGCAGTGCGTTTATTTCCCTTCCCACTTTCTGTGGAATCTTGGTCACGGATTTGTTTGATCACTGACAAGTGTCGTGCGTGCATAGGATGATCGAGGCGCTGCTTGATCCCAAGACCTGGCTTTTTGCGCTTTTTTCAGCGCTGGACAATGTTCCGAACAGGTGCGCGTCCTGCCGTCTACCCATAGATTTCGTCCAGGATTACTGATTTTCTTGTACAGCCTAACGTACGCACCATTCTATTCTCGTTCGCGACTTTCAACCCTAACTGCCTCGCGCGCCCACTCATAATATTCAGCAACCAAAACCAAATCATCGTTGCCTCCTTTGGATTCACAATTCTGCAAACCACACTGCTGGGGTGCGTATCCGGTGTCGTCGAGATTGTCACTATCTGGACAGGCGTCACCATCGCTGCGAAGACGGACAGCCGCGCCTATGTTTCGTTTGTTTATTTTATACCGAATATCCTAGGCACGATTCTGGTGAATGTGCTGCCGTGGAAAGATAAGGTTGGGTTGTTGTTTTCGGTGTGGCTGACTGGTAAGTGGATTTTGGCACTGTGACTGTCTTACTATGTTGCTTCGGAGTCTGACTTGCTTTTGTTTGTGCAGGGGTGGGGACCACGGGGTTCGGTGCGAACGTTCTTTTTGACCGCCACTTGAGCTGACGACGTGATTTTTTTGTCTTCCTGACAGTACTCTCACTGTCGTGGGTCTCAGCCGTCACGGCGGGGCATACAAAGCGTGTCACCACCAATGCTATCATGCTCGGCTCATACGTGCGTGGTCCATTTTCCAATTTTAACCCTGGTGCTTATGTCTTTCGCAGTGTATCGGCAACGCCGCGGGCCCGTTTATGTGGCAGGTGCGTATCCACCCGGCCCCTCCCCCTTTCTCCTGTGTTATACAGTTTTCGTGCCTGGGCCCTCATACAATACACCTTCAGGCTCGATACAAACCACGCAATCACGTCCCGTGGCTCGTCATCGGGATTTGCTACGCTTGTTGCATGTTCCTCGTTCTGGCGATCAGGTTCCTGCTTGTGGCGGAGAATAAGCGCCGCGACGCGGAACCCGTGGGAGAGGATGGGTACGACGAGGTTTATGTGGAACGACTTGCAAGCGATGGATCTGGGAAGATGGAGAAGGTGCGGGTCGATAAGGTGCGTTTTTTAGTTCTCGTCCACCATCTTGGGGGAATTGTATGTTGACGTGGTTTACGCTCTGTAGGAATTCCTTGACCTGACGGACAGGCAAAATCGAAATTTCAGATATGTATATTAGGTTGGTGCACATGCACAACGGTTTCATAACGAATGAGTATGACATGACGACGCCTGCTCGGAGTTTGTGGCTCTAGGTGCAAATATATGATGAATGTTGAATTCCTGTTTGTAATACAAAAAAAAAAAAGATCCAAACGTGTTTGAGGGGCTGCGAAAGACGAACGAGAGGCCGGTGGTGCCCGAGGAACTGAGTCTCATCTCCCAAGTTGCGAATGGCCCGCTCGAACATTTTGAACCAGAACCACGTGATCATGTTCAGCTCAGTCTGTCGTGCGAGAAAGACGATCCGACCTTGATTGTTGGGCTACGAAAGACGAACTGAGGTCGGTGGCCCGAGCAAATGGGTCTCGTCTCCTATCAAGTTGTGAACGGCCCATACTAAACATTTTGGACTAGGACCACGTGATTATGTTCAACTCAGTTTGTCGTGCAAGAAAGACTATTTGAGCGTGATCGAGAAGCTGAGAGAAAGAGCCAGAGGCCAATGGCGCCACAAGAAGTGAGTCTCATTGATCTCATCTCCCAGGTTGTGAACAGCTCGCGAATTCGGAACACTTTGAACCAGGACCACGTGATCATGTTCAACTACTTATGATAGTCATTCTGCGTGCATGGTCTCGAATTGGAAACCGGTACTCGATGTCACGCATTCACTTCCTTCGTTTTTGGCTATACATTTTTCCCTGAAAATGCGACTTCCTTCCTTACATACACATCTTATGAGGGTCCGCAGCGTGTAATATTGTGCGATTTCCTCAAATTCTTCAGAGGAAATTGGGAGGAACTAGTCCCTGAGAAATACAGCTGGAATATAACTGAGTCGCACAGGCCCTAGGCGACTTTGTGGTCATTTGAGTATGATTTGTGCAATATCCGATCTGAACCTGGAATCATCAGATGGCAATGACGGAGTACGCGGATGACGGCGATTTCCGATCTGCGACATGACTGTGTTAATCATGATAGAACTCGATAAGTCCATTGCCGATCACCAGTTCTACGAATCGATCTCCGGTGGCACGGTGAACACCGGGCATGGACTGCATATACTTCCGCCGCTTCATTGTCGCCATTGACTTGTCATACTTACATCAGGAATTACGGCTCTATTGCGTTTGCATGTATTATCTGAACTAAGCAGCGGCGCTTAGTCTCCTCCGTTGTATTCAGATAGTTTGATAACTATTTCTGGGGGCTCACTTGCGCCGCCGCTATGATAGATCTTTCGTCCTGATGACGAGCATCAAGTCTCTTCGTTCAGCGCTCATTTGGTGATCGAATTGTCAATCACATCGCCGCTGATGAATTTAATTGACTGGGAAGGAGAACACCAGACTACGCCATAAGCAAGGGTTTGATCTGATCTTCCTCCGTCACCGAATATCATGATATGGCGGATGAGTCGGTGCCTATGACTAGAATGCTTTTTTTGTTGTTGTCGTTCTCTGTGTTCTGATTTTCTGAGGGATGACTAGTGACTAGCGCCGGCGCAGCTTGCAATGCGCTCTGAATGCCCTTACTTCAAATGTAAGTACCTTCTTCTGCAGTAAATCCGATCTTCGTGCACGAGTATGACCACCGCTGAGTACTGACAATAACTTGCGTCGCCAACGGCGCCCGAATGTTTTGAATTCTGATATCCTGGTACTTTCGCCAGATCTGGCCTTGACTTGACGGCAGCATAGGTATACGGAAGACATTGGATCGGGCACGCACGAAAGTAAGTAGTAAGTATATACTTACTTACATATCTTCTCAGTCAGGCAACACAGCCGGGGACGTGCTCGGGCATCTTCGGCCTGACATTTAGGCTGTCATGGCCTCGGACGCGGAGGGCTCGGTGAACACGGCTTGGCGCAGTCCGTGTGCGAGTGGCGTTCACACACACGCGGTAGATCTTGTACAAATTGAACTCGCCGCTTGACAGGTACGGATAGCCGTAATCTAATCTAATCTCCTTACGATTTGCCTATGTTACCCCGCTCGGCTGACGCTCGGCAGACCTCGGCTACTGACGACTTCATTTAATAATCTCGACTTCCTTTTCCCCGCCTGATGGCATCTTCATGTGGTACGTTGGGCGGTGACGACCGCTTTCTGCGCACGCAATGCATGCGGAGATTGTATTGCATGCGCTCCCGCCTCGCGTCCCCCGCCTCCCTGTATGCGCAACCGCCTTGGATGTACGGGCGTCGACGCGGCGATAGTACCCAGGAAGACTGTGTTCAAACACCGCAACATGCATGCTGGTGCATCCCTCCGCATGGCAACTGTGATTTGCCCTGATCCACTTCCCATCTGACTCGTGCTTCATCTGATCGCTATGTGTATCCCCGACAACGCGCACCTGCCCTTTGAAGCTACGGATAAGGTGCTATTAAAGGCGACCAGCGCAAATCGTCTGCGCTTCTTCCCCACGTCTTTCTCTGTCTGCGAAACTAGCCCTGAGCCGTGGTGTTCCAAACCAGCGCGAGGTTCTCAGTAACGACTCAACCATACGATGTCAGACCCCACCCAGCCCCCACCCCAGGCGCTCTTTAGCGTTGACAACACCCTCGGTGCAATCGTCGTTGGATTCGCGGTCGCTTGCGTCATCTATGGAATGTACGTTTATCCATCCACGCACTGTTACTACGTATTTAACTCTATAATCTGATAGACTATTAACCCAAGCATGGACGTACTTCAGTCGCTTCCAATCCGACACGATCGTATACAAAATGCTTGTCGTGGTAATCCTGTGCGTCAACCTCCGCTCTCCTTCCCTTCATATCGAAACTCAACTGTTTCATTTTGAAGAATACTAGAAACAGTCGACCAAACCTTCATCGGGCACTTTGTCTACTTCTACACAGTGACGAGCGCGGGGCAGCCGCTTGCACTGGCAACGGGGACAACGACATGGTGCGTTTGCGGACTCCGATCTCATTTTCTCATTCCTTCCTATTCCATTTGTCTATCCCCATTATTTCACGTGTTCCATTTCATATTTATCCATCCCACCGTTCTGCAAGGCACCCACGCTAACCACCCTCCCCACTCTAGGTCGGTCATCGTGAGAACCGTTCCTCGGCGTTCTTCGCTCAAAACTGATGGTTGGCATAGATGCAACAAGCACTTGGCTCCGTGGTGAGCACGATCGTGAAATGCGCGTTCGCGACGAGGGTGTATCGATGTGCGTTTTATTTTCGTTGGCTGCTCGCCACTTACGCAATGTGATTCACAGTCAGCGACAAGAACATCTTCATCACCGCGCTCCTCGTCCTGCTCGCCCTCGGGCAGCTTGGCGTCGCGGCAGCATTCACCTTCCACGCCTTCCAACTTTCCTCCATCCCCCAGGTTTTCAACCTCAAACTCCTCGCGACCATCTCCCTTGCCCTGGGTGTGCTCACGGACGTATTGACGGCGTCGTTTTTGTGCTTCTTCTTGTGGAGGATGAGGACGGGGGGACATTCTGCGTGAGTTTGCAAATTCCCGTTTTCCTCCGTTCCTTCCTTGTCAAGTTCGAATGTCTGCACGGCGTTTCCTCTTCCCCTTCGAATCTGCGCCGCAATGTCATCACATTCTGACATTCTATATACCTACAGAGCAAACTCCCTAATAACGCGCCTCGTCGCGGACGCCATCAACACCGGCGTCCTCACCACTGTTGTCTCGCTCTCCACCCTGTTGCTGTTCGACTTCCTCGCAGGGAATTTGATATTCGCGGCGACGTATTTCCTGCTGAGTAAACGTGCGTGCTCTCACCCTTTTATTTTGCGACCGGCTTCATAAATAAATCATTCTCCCAGTCTACGCAATCTCTTTCCTCGCAACCCTCAACGCACGGCGCGTCGTTCGCGGGCGCGGCACCGACTACTCAGGGGACGCCACCTCCTCCCGCCGACCAGGCACCACTGGCGTCTCAAGGTCGGTACTACCCGAGGCCGAGACGAACATGTTCGCGCTGGGGACGCGGATGCCGTCGATGTACGTCGGGGACGAAGAGGCTGGATCGGTGTACCCGGATACGCCCGAGTTCGATTACGATTTGAAGCCGGGGTTCCCGCCGGAGCCAGCACAGTGCGTCTTTTTCTCTTACCCTCGTTCGGTGAACTGATTTTCTGTTTTTGGTACAGACACTACCCACACCACCTGCCGTACCAGAACTCATATGCTGTATGACCTGGCTGCGTGGTTTTTGCTTGGCTCGCCTGTGTTGTGTTTCGTTGCTTCTTCCACCCGCTCGTCGTTCGCTCATCGTGTATCACTACAAAACATGCTGTACTCCACACTCACTTGTTGTCTTTCATTCCTTAGTTTGTCGTACAGTTCTCTCGTCTCGCATGGACTGGTTTCTTCTCAGATTTATCGCTTCGCATTTAGCATCATCGCATTTAGACCAAAGATCGCGTACAAACAAAAATGCCTCCCCTGGCACCTGTATGTAATAACACATCGTATAGATTCACGCGGATTTGCATTCTATTGGGGTCTTGAGCATCCGAAACATGATCTCAGGTTGAGAATAAACAGATCTCAGTTGAACCACTTACCTAATTTCAACAGAGCTTGAGGGCGAGGAATCGCGAGTTATGTAAATGGGGAGGCTCCACGTGGGTCTCACCTGAGATATAGGTACCGGTGGGAGAGGGTGTTCTCAAGGGAGCAGAGAGAAGATTACATAGTTTGGAACCTCAGCCGTAAACGGCCAAACGAGAGAACTCGAAAAAAAGAAGTTGAAAAACGAGTACGTACATAGTACATACAGGTAAATACAGAACGAGTGCGATGATATACAAAAGAAGGTGATTGGATAATTTTGAGCACAGTCCATCTCATCTTCCCCACCGTTGGCGAGTTCCTGCTCTGCTCCTCTCTAGCGCTTGTCTAGCGCAGGTACGAGTGGTCGTATGGACTGCTGGCATACGGACTGCTTGGACTGGGGCCAGCCTGCGACTCTATGTCCGTGCTCACCGAGACTTCCTGGTGAATGCCGATTTCAAGACCCTATCATTGAGGCCGGAGATGCCCGGGTTAGCTATACCTACTGAGAAGCTAGATATAAAAACGTGAAACGCACCTTCGAAACAGATACATCCCCACGCGCGGTCGAGTCGCCCCGGTACCAGGAGTTGGTCCGCGGGATGTGGCCAATGTAGAAATGGTTCCCTGAGATATTCGCGCCCATGCTTGGGCCTTCCTGGTCTGTGCCTTTCCCACGGATGATCTTGCGCGTGTTCAGCGTGCACAAGAACGAGATGGCGTACACTGCCGCGGGAACAAGTAAATCAGCGCTGAGTTGGCACCCAGCGGAACAAAGCGACTCACGTTTGCTCAGCATGAAATAGAATGCCATGAATTGAAAGTTGTGAGGGCGCATGTCATACTAAAGATGAACAATGAGGGGAATGTCAGCGTCAGCTGCGGGGTTGGCTCGGTCTCGAACCAGATGACGCACGAAAATCAAGGTGAGAAGACTGATAGTAGCGGTAAACGCGCCAGTGTTAACTGCATAGATCGTCAAAGTGTTGACGAGTGAGTCCGCTCTGTATCAAAGACATTATCAGTCAGCCTGCTGACAGATCATAAAGAACCCGACCGTTTGTGGCCCGTGCGAAATTTGCGGAGGAAAAAGCACAGTGCGCAGGCAATGAATACGTCGGTAAGGAAGCCGGCGCCAAGCGCAAATGATGCCAGGACCTGAGTTGACGATAGTGTCCACGCTTCGGAGCATGTAAGTAAGAGCGCACCTTTAGTTTTGGCAATATCGCTAGAAAGGGATCTTGGAAGCTGAAGAAAGTGGTAGTGAGCGTCTGGCACTGCGTAAACAAGCAGATGGTGCACACCATCTAACGGTGTATACTTCACGAACGTTCATTAGGTTGAGATGAGATGCATCGACATCAGAGATGCATACCTATAGCAAGACCTGCGGAAAGCAGTCGGTCATTCAGACGTTGACATACAAAGCTCGGAACAAGAACAGACGCACCCAATTCGGAAAGCGTCAACGCCACCTTCGCAATCGAGTCAGCTACCCAGAGTGTTGATCGGCAAAAAGAGCAAGACCCACCACAGCGCCGGTAACAATGATGTTCCGCCCACTAACTGTGGCAAGAAGTTATATCCTTGGACGAGGGGAGCACGGGGAAAGGCTGAGACGTACAGCGCCACACACGCATCGCAAAGCACCTATGTGGTATTTTTAGTCCGACAGTCGGCGGCCTTGAAAGCAAGTACGGTTGCGCTCACAGCCTAACAATAGTTCCAATTACGGCCTGGTGAAAACGGCGCCCATCAGTCAGCACATCCATCGACTTGGCGGCCCTGTACTCACGCCGACGATTAATTGGAGCTGGGCGCTGTTGTGAAAATCTGGAAGCACCGTGAGAATGTACGCCCACGTACTATGAGTGTCCAAGCGACAGACTTCTCTAGTAATACCAAAGGCTGACTGTAGTTTCTGTTATGCGAATGTTTTCGGATGGAAGGATGGAGGGACGAAGACGAGGGTGAGGAAAGCCTTTCTGAAAAAGAGAGGAAATGAACGCACGTTATCGTGTAAAAGTAGACCGCATGGCCAATAAAGGCTTGGTCGACCAGTTCTAAAATCCTGCCCACCAAAGAATCAGGTGCTGCGATCCTGCCCTTCAGCACATCCGAGACGAGACGAACCAGATGAGCGCAACCTGTCGGGATCGTAGTTGAATACTCGCACGATACGGGACAGAAGGAAGAGAGACGAAGAACGCACAATCAGCTTATACGCGATTCTGTCCCCTGGATAGCGCTGATAGTACACGACGCATTGGTTAGTGTTTACGCCGAACGCTACGCAGCTGAAGGCGAATCCAATGAGCGCTGCACCCAGCGTATCGTCGACGGGAAGGAGCGTGGCCAAGGGTAGCGTGACCATGGATAGCGTCGACGTGGACGCTGAGGAAGAAATGGAAAATGGCAAAAGCCGGCACTTTTGTTTTGTTTTCGATCAGGTCGTGGGATACTGGGGTTTCCAACAGAAACCGTTCGCCTTTTTGGGGTGTTCAGTCCAAATTTTCCCGTGTGAAGGCCACGATCAGAATCTGGAACTGGTGACTGGCGGATGCCCAAGCAATACTCCTCATTATCACCTCCCCTCCTTGATGTGGTAGGCGCGTCCTTTAATCGCACTTACTTGGAAATCAGGGTTTACAATGACCATAATTTGCCGTAGGGCACTGCGGGCTGCGTGAGAGAGGGCCAGGACAAGGCCAGCGGTTAGAGTAGTTATGGTTGGATATTCAATTCAGCCAACCAATTGCTGGTGTTGCCGAGCTGAGAAGACTGTCGGCGTCATCTCGGCGCGGCAATGATGCTCCCCATGCCGCACGCGGTGATTGATCTAGAAGCCGTGATGAATTCCCGTACCTGGAAAGAAGTGGGGTGTGGGAGGCATGTCTCTAGGGCGGCGATGCTAGTAGATTAAACATTAGCGTGAGACTGTGGACCATGGAAAGCGTATGTAATTCGGATTTACCAGGATCGCGATGGAGGTACTGAGCGAATTGATTTGGCTTCACGCCTTCCTGAGTTGTTATCGGCCTGGTCCTTGAACTTGATAATTTTAGCCACCAAAATCAATTTACTACCCATGCAAACTGCAAAAAACTTTTTGAGAGGTCAACTTCGCGGCCAGGGAACAGATTTTTTCGTAGAACTGTGCATATGAAGCCCACGAGTCACATGTACTTCGCGTCATTGACGTTCAGTGGCATTGCGCTCCTGTCGTTCCGTCGTTGAACTTTCTGCACTTCAGTGTGTCCCTTCCGTGAATCCGGGATCTATTCTGCGGATTTTCTGGGTTAGTTGTTGACAAGACAACGGAGCGGAACTTAACGGACTTCCTCTTATGCGAGACATCCACATGGCCTTTGCGTTTCCCTCACTCGCAGCGCGACGTATATGTTGTGTGGTGGCGTACCCCAGAGGTCAGCGGACCTTTTGAAAGCGGAAACTGCGATGTTCCCCAGAGAAAATAACGCATCGTCGACAACAGCCATCGTCTGTGCTGGGTGCCTGTCGATGTTCCGCGAAGAGTTACCATGAGATCGTCCTCGCTGACTGTCCAGAGAAGTGGCTCAATCCTGTACCAGGCTTGGGAGACTAACTGTGTAGGGAGAGAATCGGCTCGCCGTGGATGGACACGGTGACAGATTAGCAGCAGCGTAGGACACACCTCACCCAATAGTTTCGATGCGACACCGGTCTAATTTATGGGTCGCGTTGGGCAGCGGGCTCTAGGATCTCCTAACGAAAACGCTACCATGATGGACACGGAGACAGAGGAATGGGGCGATGTTTCAGGTATCCGGTCGGATTCGCTCCCGGAGTGCGAGGAAAGTGAAAGTGAAGAGCTGTAGTAGCACAGCCTCCGAGTCAGCCAGCAATGTAACCACACGTGATTCGCCGCGCCGCGTTGTAAGAACAAAACAAGCAACAACAACACGTTTTCAGTGTTTGAATTCCAAAAATTGTAATAGTGTGTTAGTTGGTCGTAGCATGCTTCTGATTACCGCGCAGCCAAAACTCTGAGCACCAATTTCATCGGCTGGTATGGGAGGCTCAGCTCTCAGAACCACGGCGTCCCCGCCAAAAGTGTGCTAATCTGTTGCGCGAATATCTGATGCGCCGCAGCTTATCCCAGCGTCAGAATAATTCAATAAGAGAAAGTCAATCAGAAGGACTCACTGGCGGGATGATAATTGTTCCTAGAAGCACCGATCATCAGTACTGAACAAACAACCACTTCTCGACTCACCCCCAGAAGTCACCGGTATTCCCGTAGCTGACGGCATCGACGAACCCGAACTGTGTCGGGGCGTTGAGAATCGTCGTGAATGCCGCATTTGAGTCCCATAGCCAAGTCGTCACCTGCGGTCAGCATCATTCACATTTACTCTGCGGGTCGCTTAGGAATAGGTAGAGTGTGCGTACGCCAGTATTATTGGCCTTGAAGGAGGCAATTTGGGCCACGAGCTTTGTGTTGAAACCCGCGATGACCGTTTTTTCGAGCGCCTGAGCGGCGGCGGGTTCCGCCAACATCTATGGCGAGTTGTAGCTCGTTAGTTGTGCGAAGGGAAGACGGAGCGGAGAAGCGGCTCACGAGGGGCGAGCGATCAATGGGTGGGACGTTGATAAAGAGGAAGTTTCTGGCGCCCACGCCGCTGTTTTCTGTGAAGTTCAACGGGAGGTGGCGCTAACCGTACGACGTACTACTGTAAGTATGAGGATAGAATTGGGAATTTCAATATGCTTCATCTTCATGAATTCAAAAATTACGCACGAGTTTCTGAACAAGAGCAAAATAGGCAGCAAGGAGTGTATCAGAGAACCTGGGGAACAGATAAGTCGTAGCAGCAACGGACTTCACCGGACCACTGACGCGTCACGATCGCCCCCGTTCCCGTAACTATTTCCGATGTCGTTTATTCCTTGGATATCCTATTAATATCGGGCCATAACGGCCTTCATCACAGTAATGCGACGCTCACCAATCCAGACGGTGAATAGAGCATTCGTACTCGTCCAGGGCGCAGTGGCTGGTTTGTGCGCAGCACCCTGAAGGAACTCGTTCACCTGGTCCGTCAACGACAGCACGGTCGGGAGATAAGGTACAACTAGGTTCGCGTCGATCGTGGCGCCGCCGTACGCGTAGTTGTAGGTCAGGATGGTGGACTTGTTGTACGTGATTGTGTCAAAGCCGACAAAGTTCTCGCCTGCGTGTGAGGACAATTCATCCATCGGTCAGCGCAGAGATGAGGATATATACATACCGCCAGCGCCAGTAAACCCCGGGAAGGGAGGGTTTCCGAGGGGGTTTCCTACGGTCGGAAGAGTGCTATTGGGATTGAATCCAGTCGTAGTGTAACTGTCTCCGCTGCAAGAAGATTGATACATGATACAGAGATCGAGTGGAGACACTCACAAGGGGAACCAATATGTTACCTTGGCGGACGACACTGGTGGCGTGGATGTAGTCGTCGTGGTTGTCGTTGTCGTCGTGGTACCGGTGGCGGATGAAGGAAGACACTGACTGTAATCTGGTCGATGGTCGGAAGGAGAGCCGGTCATGTTCTGCGTGGCACTCACATGGGTTTTGGAACGTGCACGTAGAGCTGATTATGGCCAGGTCAATGGGAAAGGAACAAGTAGTTATTCTGAAGAGAAACGTTACATACCGCGAAACACAAGATGTGGGTCCCGTCCAGCCTATCCAGCGTGGACGACTTGGAATATGTCATGGATAAAGCGAAGCCGATACTTACCTATTCCGCCGCACTGCCCGTAGACAGGACTTTGTGCTTGAACAAAGGATGCGAAGAGCGCAATAACTGGCAAGGAGCGAAGGAAGGTCATAGATGCGTCCAGTGTGCCACTGGACGAGTCTGCACTATTATGACTTTCAGAATAGAACCTCCTCGACGTGTCGAACCGTCATGTGAACGCGCAATTCAGATTTGGAAACACCGGATATCTTCCGCAGCACATAGTGATTACCCGCGGACGGCAAATCCCTAAATCTCGGGTGTGGTGAAGTTATTGTTAAAGCATTGCAATCCATTGAAAGGTGAAACAACCGAACCAGAAATCAGCGAGCAGTGCTAGTGTTGGGAAAGTTCTGTTCGACCTTTCGGATCGAATTCGAACTGAACCGAAATGCTTGGACCTGAACCGAAAGTTCAGTTTAGAGTTCACTCGAGGAGTAGTTTTGATGAACTCGTTCGAACGCCGAACCTGATGCCAAGATCAAGAACGGATAACCTGCCCAAGCGAGGCCTCTCATTGGCTGTTATCGATGCCGGTATTATGCCGACCCATTCAGACAGGCAATTGGCACGGAGAAACGATTTTCGTTCCATGAGAAAATAATGGAGAAACATCGTCTCGAAAGAGGGCAAAAAGAGGGGGTGTCATGGGCGTATACAAAAGGAGACTGAGAGCCGCGGCTTTGGTTCGAGGCGAACACCAAGCATGAGGTAGACACTGGTAATCGAAAGCGAAAGATCCAGATTAGAGAGGCAGTGAATCAGAAGCAGGGACTGGCGAGAGAGGAAAGGCCCCCGTGACGCGTGACCTACGCGTGACTACAGATTTGCAGTCCCTTGAATCTTCCGTTGATCGTATCAGTGGCTTGCTTCTGACTCCACCGTCCAACCCAAGAAAGACTCCCACTCAACTCCCACTCCAGGCGACTTTTATCCCAGTGATCCAAAGAAGTCTCTTGACTGTGAGCGCCGAGAACTGACCGACAGAATGTTGCGCTCGCCAAGCGCCAGCATTCGTCGTAGACTCCGTCCGCCTTTGGTCGGATTGGAGTTTGGAAGGAAAGCTTTATATTTCGAGCTCGGCGGCCAACCTGAACATTCTTGGCTTCTACTGGTTTATGATATGACTCCAAATAACACCATCTCTCCGGATAACGCTTGTAGACTGATTCGCTTTGACTCCGTCCAGGGCTCTACGCAAGAACTTCGTTCTTTGAGCTCAGTGCAACGCTATACAACTGCCCCAAGTGGACCTGTACGTTACCTTAAACTTAGCCTTGGCTACCACCCACTCATGTTCCGCAGCCTGGGATCGGATGCGGATTAATCCCCGTAATGGCGTCCACTCCGCGGTGTTGCAAACCAAATGAACTGGTCTGTATGGCAACGGACTGCTGGAACGATGTCACTGGCAAGCTGCTTCATGTTCCGCTGCCTGCTGCCTGCTTTATTTTCCTCGAGTGCTCAAAAGGTAGCTTGACAACTCCCAAGTTCAATTGGATGGGATTTCGGCTTTGCGGCCGGTTCTTCCAACGGTAACCAAAAATATCATGCTCCAAGGGGTGAGGGGCTTACAGTTAATTCAGGGACATCACAATTTTATAACTGGAGTGCGGACATTCGTCATTTCATGCATCCAGTTAGCACGGCACGTTTACAGCCGATTGTGCAACCGCTGTGTTTAGGTGCAGCTCTTACAGCCTTTTCGTTCCACAACTGCCTTTCCAGGAAGGTCCGCTTGATGCCGTCCTCTTTTGCTTCACACCTCTTCCATCCAGCTAGTCGTAGGACGACCATGGCCCGCAGTCTCGACTGCTCTACACCCACCTCTGCCCGGGCGGCCTTTTGAATCGCTGCCAACATAATCTACACCACCGACGCCAGCGGCCAGACTTCATCCCCATTCACCCCTTTCCGAGGCAGGAGCACCCTGGTTGCCCTCATCACTCCCCCAGGTCCCGAGCTACTTCCATGAACTACGATGCGTACGCTACCGCTATCACGAATGAGCTGCGCTCGTGGGTCCACGATTGGCTCGTCGGGATCTACGTCTCCTGGAACCTACACGCCGTACTCCGAATTCCACTGCCCTACCCCACCCACCCGCTGCCGCCCTCGTTCCCCTTCAGCTTCTCCACATGGCAGACTTTTGAGTGGATCCACGAGTACGGCACGAATCAGCTGCGGCACAGCTACACCGTGTCTTTCGCGTTCCACGGACGCACCGGTGGCCCAGGTTCGTCTGTGGTGTGGAAGATCCTATCCGGTATGTGCGCTCACGCATATATATTGCACCTGCAAGTATCTCCATACCAAACAACTCTCACCGTATGTGATGTAGGGGATGTCGAGCTCGGGGTATTCGAAATCGCCGGCCCCATATTCGATGCGCGGTCACAGCTTCCGTTCGCCCTCGGACCACGCATCGTGCTCGAGGCGCTGCTGGCCTCGTTGGCGACGCGCCTGCCCATCCGACTCGGCAGCTACATCATACAACTACCAAACCGCCCTGACGCGCCGGGTCCGTCTGCGGTGCAGTTCTTCGAGCTCCGTACGCCAGAGGAAACCGTGATTCGGCATATTGGATCCCGGCTCATTCCTTGAACGACTGCGTGCAATGCGTGTTGTCACAAGTCTCTAGCCAGCGAACCTCCTGGGTGCGATCATGCGGAATCCAACTCGAGTCGCAAGTTGTCGCCAAATATTGCACATCCAAGAACTCCGACGTCGGGAGAAATTATCTTTCGATGCTTTTGGGGATTCCTCGCGTACTGCTGGGTACGACCTTCTCCCGCTCGATATACACTGTAGAGAGTTTACTTGTCGTAGTGAGATGATTTGGACTGGTTTGGGTCGGTGGAAGACCTCATTGGAAAAAACCCTTGTATTTGAGGATTTGCCCAAGTTTTTTCCCAGCAAGTTGAATAGCTATTAGTGAAAAGACCTGCTCTCTACAAATTGTTTGTTTGTCCGAATGGTCGGTTTGTCCGGCCCGGCGGGGCGATTGGACCCGTGACGTCACGGCCTCCGAATTTTAACATGAGCAAAGTAGGGTCTAGCACGGGTCGACCCGGGTCGATCCGGGTCAAACCCGCAGGTGTTTTGGACAACCAGAGGCACACCCGCACCCGCGCGGGTTTTGGTTCACGGGTACGGGTCCACCCGCAGGTCAACCCGCGGGTACCCGTGGGTCACCCGGGTCGAGCTGCTCGAGCACAGTACATTCAAATAATTGTATTACCACCAGAAAAAGAAAACCAAACTACTTCAAATCCCCCCTGAATCGTCAGAAACATCCATAATTTCTTTCTGTTTCCTCTTTCAGTGCAGCAGCTCTTCGAGACGCGACTCGACGCCTTTTAATGCCATGTCGTAGACTTGCCACAGCTTGTGATCGTCGTAATCAAAATAGCAAATCGAGCCGCCAAGCAAAACTGAAGGAAAGCAATGCGTCTATGTGTGATTTTGGGTCCTAGGAACACCCAATACACGGTAGAACCGCAATAAATACAATACATGGGGCACCCGCGGACGACCCGCGGGTCAGCAAAATTTTACCCCCCAGACCCGTACCCGCCCGGGTAAAAGTGGCGGGTGACCCGTAACCCGTGGCGGTGACCCGGATCATGACCCGTGGGACAAACCCGCGGGTTGACCCGGGTTTACCCCACCCGTGCTAGACCCTAGAGCAAAGCAAGGACAATCCGTCGCTTTCGTGTGCCACACATCTCTTGAACTTCCACCATTCAAAATGTATCGTACACGTGAGTCTTGGTTCATTTCACAGATGGTCGAATCACACCAGTGATTGCTATCTTTCAGTTGAACTGATTGTTGACAACAGGTAATTCTTTGCCTAAAGTAACGACTCGGAAACCAGCTGAGCTGAAAACCAAACCATTTTTGGTTCTAACAGTTAATACTTTTGGCACAACAGAAACTACAGCTACCAGTTTTGGATTTTGGCTGCACCAAAACATTATTTAGCAAATTTAGAGTTGAACAAACTGAAAATCAAACTGAAAGCATTTGTTTCAGTTGTGAAAGCAGTCGAACCAATACAACAACCAAAATATAATGTAGCAGTTGTGTTTCAGTTGAACTGATTAGAGGACCGAAACTTGAACCGATACTCCAAGTTTCGGTCCAACCAAAACTAAATGTTTGGGTTTTCAGTTGAACTGAAACATATGGTTTCAGTTTATATTTCAGCTTGAGCTGAAATCAAAACCAAAACATTTAGTTTTGGTTCCAGCATTGGTTCAACTGCTGGCAAAAGCAAAACAAATACTTTCAGTTTCACTTTCAGCTCCTCTGACTTTGAATTTGCTAAGTACTGTTTCGGTGTAGCCAACATCTAAAACCGATAGCTGTAGTTTCTGTTGTACTGAAAGTATTAACTCTTAGAACTAGAATTGGTTTGGTTTTCAGCTCAGCTGGTTTCCGAGTTGTTACTTTAGATAATGAATTAGCTTTTGTCAACAATCAGTTCAACTGAAAGATGGCAATCTCCGGTGTGAATCACTGTAACTCTCCGCAGACTATATAACCCACAGACCAATCGTTTCCACGGTCGTACCGGAGGAGCTGAGCGACATCCTCACGCGCTTTCTCGACGACGACTCCGTCGACTCGAGTCACGAGTCGAGTCTCGCCCGGAAACTCATCGAATATCAATTGAAATCTTACAACAAGTATATCTCTGCCCCAGCAAGCATTATCACCAACGCGCGGATTCCTTCTCTCGTCGATCTCGCGGCAGCGAAAATTGCTACCATGAGTGTAGATACCTTGCACGAGATTCCGGAGATCGTGCTTTTACGCCACCTCTGGGACTGGCATGGAATCTCGTATTCCACGTTCCGACGGTCTTTGGCGCGTCTGGCTGCTGCCACACTGTCGGAGCCCGCAAAGAAACGACAGAAAACGGAAACAAAGAAGGTGGAGGGAAAAGCCGAGAAGGAGGATATAGACGAGTGGTGCGCATTTATTAATCCATCTTTTGCTATTCTACAACCTCAGCTGGCTAGGATCCTGGCCCACGAAAAATACCTGGCAGACAACGAGCGTCTTGGGCACGAATGGCGGCACGGTCTTATCACGCTCAAAGACGCAGACTGTGATTCTGTATTCCCGGATTCTACCAAGAAAGGCCGAGCCCGCACGATCACCCGTTGCCCCGATTTACCTGGCTACAAAATCCTCGACGCTACCCGGGGTTCGACAGTCGACATCCAGCCATCCGTCGCGGCTTTTCGCAATGCCTTCGACCGCATGTCCCACGGACTCCTCAAGAATCTCAACTGGAAAAACATCATCGTCGCAGGCGGTATTGTCCTCGGTGTCCTTCTCTCCGTCAATGACGCCGCCGAGGCGGAATGGACGGCCTCCGACATCGATGTCTACATCTACGGCCTCACACCGGTGCAGGCCAACAAGAAAATTCGCGAGCTCTTTGCCACTTTCAAGGCCAACCTTCCGAAAGGCAGTCCCGTCCTTATTGTCCGAAACTCAAAAACGATCACATTTTTCTCGAGTTATCCTCTGCGCCGAATCCAAATCGTGCTCAAATTGGTGAAATCCCCGCGAGCTGTGCTCTTGAACTTTGACCTCGATATTTGCGCCATGTGCTGGGACGGTAGCGAGTTCTGGATGCTCCCGCGAGCGGCGCGTGCACTCGAGAGTAAGCAAGCTTCACCTTTCCGCTCTATCGACCCTTACTTGAAATGCGTTTGTAGCGGGCTTTAACGTCTTCACCATGAACATGATCCAAGGGCATTACTTGTCGGAGCGACGAGCAACACAGGAGCAGAGGTATGTGCCGCCCAATCGACGTCCTTTTACGCAATTACACCGCTCGTGTATATTATTTAGAGTCTTCAAATATGCCGACAGGGGGCGTATTTAAGCGTCTAGTTCTCAATTCACCCAAAGCCTGACGTTCTTTCTCTCCAGGGATACGGCGTGCGGATCCTACCCTCATACATCTCGTCGCTGGAAGAATCGAAGTCTAAGTTATCCGCGATAAGCCGCGAAGAAATCCTCTTCGGCGTCGACATCCATAAAATCGCAACAGCGTCCCGGAAATGGACAAGGAGTGTCGTCGATCAACTGCCCAAGGTCGTATGCCACTTTGACCTCGAAAACGACTCGCAGGTATCGTCGGAACCTCAGGGAAGGAGCTGTCTCTCTGGGTTTAGCTTGTTTATGCGGCACGTGGCGCTCTGGGAGATCGAGCAGACAGGGGAGATCCAGTATGAGTTCCATTTCTTTGAGTTTGACTGCGAAGGTTCATTTTGCGCAGAATAGATAAGCGCAATTGGGCGTCGACGAACTACGAGGACCTTTCGAATTCGGTATGTTGTGTTACATTCAGTATTTCGCCCTGTCTCTTTTTAATCTATGTATATGTAGGTCCTGGCTTACGACGACACTCCGAGGTGCGCCCAATGTATTGAGTTCCGTCCTCGTTGATATTCATGTCAACGCGACAGTTACACATGGGGCGAAAGTTTCAAGATCCCCGACTTCGAGGCGCAGATCGAGTACTTCAACGCCCAGCACATCGCCAACTGGCTCCAGGACAGCAACTGGGCTGCCTATTACCCAGAAATATCCGTATTCCGCAAAACACACGGCATTGGAGAGGAGGATGAGGATATAGATCTAGACGAGATATTTGAAGACGCTGCGCGGTTAACGTGTTCGCAGAGGATCGAAACGATATTGAGCCGAGAGAGCGACATCGTCATGCCCGTGGCCGTTCCGCGGAACCTTGCTGCATATATGAATTATCTTGTCGGCGAGGCGCAGAAGGCGGCGGGACTCAAAGTCCAGCCTCTACTTACACCCGCTGTTGCGGAAGACGAAACTATCGCCGTACCTCCCGATTCTACGGACTCGAAAGACGGTCTTTATCTGTGGCGTATTGGCAAAGAAATCATGTGGCAGCAACTCGACCGGAGGATTGACGAGTCCGTGTCTTTTTCACTTGAACTCGCCGACGACTGATCTGCGACATACACAGAGTTTACGAGGTCCTCTACGCATTCTACCGCGCCAACGACCGCATATACAACCGGACCCACACACGATTAGTAACTCAGCTGTCCAAGCGGGCGATCCGGACCACGGTCGAGGACGAGTTTGACGCGTTTGCGAGGTGGATTGGAAGGCAGCCTATCTTTGTGAACCGTTTCTTCAATGGCAGTGTTGAGATTCCGGATATGGAGGGGCAGGAGGAGCAGTATACAGCAGAGTATGAAGAAAGTGAAGGGTCTGGGGACTCGGAGCGCTATGCATAATATAGGATATGTGGTGACTCGGCTCATTGTGGTATGTGTTTGCACTTGGGCAAGAAATTCATGTATTTGTTCAGCGGATCGCCCGTTTAGACATGTCGGAATGTTTTTTTTACAAGAGCGTGACGTAAGAGCGTTACAAGAGCCTTGTAATACACTTGCAAACAACAGCGCATCTTGCGAGCTCTTGTGAGCGATGATAAATCTTGCGAGGCTTTATAGTCAATACCTCTTTACTGGCTTCATCGTCAATCCAGCCTCCTTCCGGTGGTCTCCAACCGCCAGACAGCTTTTGAGAAGCCGATGCAAAGCCTTTCGAGCCACCTTCAAGTCTGCACTTACTTCGCACTCTGCTCGTCAACCAAGAGCGATGGCACCAAGAGCCATCGTTCAGATGCATCAAATAGTGTTTAAGTAGGTATTTACCTCGTTCAGGATAAATGTACCGATCTTGATTCAACACCAAGTGCTCCCATCCATGCGCTGTGCGTTGCCTCCACTTGGCATTTGCGTAAATCTAGTCGCAGCAGGGTGGAGGCGACGGAGGAGGATCAGGATACTCAAGTTCGGCCCCATCGTCTTCGGGTCGCGGTGTCGCGGGTGCGTCTCTTAGAACATTTATTTTGTTTAGCTTTCACTGATTAAAAGTAGAGTGGCCAGCGACCCGCTTCACGTCAAAATGATATTGGCGTCTAACCCGTGTACCCCCGACTCCTCCACCGAACGTTTGTGCTCCGCGCGCGAACCTCGCCCCGCCCTTCATCCTCCTTGTACTCGTCGTGGCCATCGACCCCCACCTGCTACTTCGACGACTGAGCGGCAAGCCTGCCCCATGGTTGCATTGGTGTGACAGGAATGAGTATTCGCATACTCGTATACGTCGGCACGACACGCTTGCCTCGTTGGGAGGCATGTCATGCATTTTGCTTGTCCTTCTCTCTTACATTGTCGCATTCTAGAGATTTCCTGCAACAGTTCGGGTTGTATGCACAGTGTCGGCACTAGGATGCTCATGGTATGTGAAACTGTCCGTCTTTTCTGTGTCTGATATCCTTAGAACTTTTTCAGTCCCCGTCCGTATGCAAAGAAATTCACATACGCCGTTATCTCCCTTTCTGCTGTTAGTGCATGCTCTTCAAGCTGTCTCTCAGCCCAGTGAACTTGCTGCCGTCGCAGCTGTGCTCGCCAGGCCCTGCTTAGATATTTTCTTTCCACATCTGAGACGATGTAGGACTTGCTTCAAATCAAACTCGTTGTCACCGCCGGGGCATCCACGGCCAGTTTTGTTTGTCTATTATGATTTCTGATAGATTTCGCGGGCCTAACCGTCTCCCTACAGGCTCCCTCTGCTTATGGGTACACCTTGAAGCTTTGTGGTTTGCGTCAGTATATTCTTTTTTACAGTAACAACTAAACAATATTTCCCCAGACGCATCTCCACTCGATCTCGTACCTAGGTCTAGCTAGTCGGTGCATATGCAGGTAAGGTACGTTATCCCGATCGCTGCCAGCTGCTGATACATTTTTTTCAGGTCGCTTTTTGGCTCCGACGACCATGTCGTTTTCACCGTTCTGTTCTGTACAGCCCGGACCCGTCATCTTGGAGCTGGGCCTTCTGAGGTGCTTCATCCGACACGACTAATCCGCACCCGCACCGCCCTGCCTCATTGTTGCAACGAGCTGGTCATTCTTCCTTTCGGCAAACACGCCCTCGTGACCAGTTATCTGCCCCTCGTCGAGAGCCTCAGCGCTCAAAAGCAACCTCGCTACTGTGTTCGTCGACACACTCGAGCATGCTCAGCGTCAGCGACGTTTGGCCGAGCGCATCCGCACCACGCATCCGCACATATCACATCGTTATCCCACGTGTAATCAACATTGAAGCTCTCGGAAGCCTTGCGAGATTATCGTGGCACTATGGCTTTCTCATCGTGCCCGCTACCTCGATGCAGCCTCTAGGCGTCCCGCAGCCCGTCTTAAGCCTGCTTTCCCTGCCTCTTCCCTACCAGCGATCTCTAACCCGCCTGCGTCTTCATCCCACTCCCTTCCTCTATTCCAATTGCCCACTGTAATCGCCCGTCTTGATTCTTGTCTCGCACCCGCGCCTGGTATACTACGGACCGCGCCATGAGCAGCCCCAGCCCCAACAGCAGCCCCAACAAGTCCTTCCGCTCCCGCATGGGCGGCGTCATGCGTCGCACCTCGTCGGTCCTTGCGATAGCCAACTCGCGACCATCGACGCCGACGCCGAGCACGACGCCGTTGCCTCCCTCAGACGATGCACGCCGATCCTCCATATCGAAGTCTGTCGAGGGCCGCAAGTCCACGACGTCGCTGACCCCGTCGGGAGCGACGCCGCCTGCGCCGGTCCCACCACCCGACCCCGCGCCGCAGCTGCCTCCTGTGGCTGTCGCCGGTGATCCTGCATCCGTATCTGACCCCCCTCCGGCACAGGCACCGGCGCCCGAGGTCGTCCCCGCACCAGACCCTGCTCCTGCTGCGGCCATACTCATTTCCGAGGCGCCGACGACACCTGCGCCTGCACCTCCCCCAGCAGCTGCACCGCGGCAGCCCACCGAAAACGGAAACGGCACCCCCAAGGCCGTCAAGCGTCTCCTCCCGATCGCGGCGCAGTACGAGATGTACCCGAGCCCGATCGCGGAGTCGCCTGCGCGCGAGGCTGAAGAGACCGAGAAGGACAGGCGGGATGCTACTGCTCCTCCTCCTGCTCCTCAGGAACCGGAGCCCGTCGTACCTCCTACGGCTCCCGCACCCGCACCTGCCGCGGCGGAGCCAGCACCCATTCCAGCTGCAGAAGCCGTCTACGTGCCTCCGCCACCAATGCTCGACAGCAGCAATCCTGGCGCGTTCACAGACGAGCCGCTCGATATGCGTCCTAACGAGGTTCCCGTCCCTGTGTCCGTCCCCGACTCCGTCGCTCTCCCCGAGCCCGTCGCTCTCTCCGAACCCGTTGCCCTCCCCGAGCCCGTTGCTCTCCCCGAGCCCGTTCGCCTCACCCTCCCCGAGTCCGAGCCCGTTGCCGAGCCCATTGCGTCGCCCGAACCAGTCGCCCTCCCCGAGCCCGCACCCGCGCCCGCACCCCTCCCCACCCTCGCCGACCAGGGTTACTTCGACCTCGTGCCCGTCCCACAAGTGCAGGTGCAGGAGCTCCCCATTGCGGATGCGTCACCCGCGAGCGAGACCGAAACCGTCGTCGGGCCAGATGCGCACGTCTCGCCGTATCCGTACGACCTGTACCCCGCTCCGGTGCCAATGCCAGTTCCAGGTCCAGGTCAATCTGATTCGCAGCAGCCGCAGATGACCGAGCCCCAGCAAGAGCCGGCGCTCGCCCCGGAAGCGCGTGAGTGGGGAGGAGCGGGCGCTGGCGGGGGAGGAGCAGGCGCTGGCGAGGGATGGGTCCTGCCCGTGTCGGATGTCGTCCCCGCGTCAGTGTCAGTGTGAGTTTTCTCCTTCCATTCTCCCTTCTCCACTCTCAGTTCTTCGTGATCTGATCGAAACGCAGTGACGCGAACGAGGATCCGTTCCTCGACCCTCCTACGCATGTGAGAGCACGAAGCGAGAGCGCGGACTCCGGGGTGTTCGTGTGCGTTTCTTCTCTCTCTCTCCCTCCTCTCGGTTTTGTGCTGATGATAATGACAGCCCTGCGCTCGCGCTAGTGGACGATTCAGCGGTTGGATACGATGCGGGCGCGATGGGGTACGATGCGGGCGGGAGAGGGTACGATGCGGGCGGTGCGAGAGGGTACGATGTGGGCGGGATCTCGAGTGTCCCGATGCCGGTGCCTGCGTCTGAGCGCTTGGCAGTGCCGCCGTTGGGGTACGTCGTTCCTTCCCGCATTTCGCTCCAGTGGTGGTGTACTGACCGACACACTAAGTAGATCCATGCTCAGCATCCCCTCTGCTGATGATCTTCCTTCGCAGCATACCGAGTACGTCGCGTCTTCTCTTTCATTCTGTCTGCAATCCGCTGACCCCACTTGACGCACAGCGAACGCCGCCCGCTCCTCGCCCGCCCGGCCTCGCCCTCGCCCTCGCCGTACCCCCAGCACGAAAACTACCGCGCCGTCGACGCCGGCACGGAGGAGCCGACCTTGCACGACCTCGGCTGGATCGCGTACGTCCTCCCCGACGTGTCGGCGACGTACTACGTGCACCCGACGCTGCGCGCGACGACGGACGCGGACCTGCGCGATGCGCGGGTGTTGGGGCACGTGTCGCGCGGGCTGGGGGGCGGTGCGGGCGGGGGTGGGGGGCACAGTGCGGGGAGCGGGATGGAGCTTTGGTTAAGGAAGGTCGAGGGCGGGGGTGGGAAGAAGGTGCGGTGGGGCGGTGTGGGTGCGAGTGGAGGGAGCAAGGGGCGTGGACATGCGAATGGGAACGCGAAGGGGAAGGGGAAAGGGAAGTGGCGCGGCAGCTTGGAGGAGGTGGGGCTCGCACGATGGTGGGTCGACCACGCGAAAAGGGAGGTGTCGGCCGCGGAGGACGTGGTAGGGCTCGAGGACCGTGAGTCTTCTTTCCTCTATTTTGGGCTGGAGATCATTTATTGACGACGTATGCTTGCTCGATGCAGACCTGGACATGGAGTACCGCTACTGGGCTTTCATGGAGTCGCACCCTGCTCACGCTGCGCTGCCGTTCGCTGCACGGCGTGAGGCCATGGATGTGTTGACCTGGGCATGGACGGGTGCGTTTTCACATTCCATTCCATTGACGTTCCTTGTAAATTTATGCCTATAAATCGTAGATCGGGTACTCCCGCCGCAGCAGCTGCCGCTCCCTCCTCCATTTACACAAAACGAGTGTCAAGAACTCTTGGGGCTGCTGCGCTCGTTCGGAGGTGAGTCACCTTAGCTGGCCTTACGCCTGATTATGCGATATTAAATGATTCCTTCTTTAAGACTCGTCCCAGGCAGAAGGCGGCATTCAAAGCATCGTGCTCACTCGTATCGTTTCCCGGATCCTACTGCGCGTCGGCAAGTCTTTCCATATTCCACGCGCGATACCCCCTCCTGACCTCCGTTCATCAGCTCACTGGCGCCAACATCACTTCCGTGCGCACAAGCCTCTTCCCCTGGAGCGCACAGGGAACCACCATCTGCGCAACTACACCCGTTCGCCTGGGTTCATGCGCCGAGTCGCCGATGTTCTGCTCTCGTGCCTTCTCCTCGGCGTCCCATACCTCTTCTACACCCGCGCAGGGTACCACCGGAGCGACGTCGAAGGAGGCGTCGCCGGCGCACGCAGCGTGCTCCCCGTGCTCCTCATCGGAGCGTGCACCTGCCTTCTGGTGAGTCTCACCACCTGCTGCTTTCCACGCCTTGCAGACGGCGTCGTTAACTCCGTTCGCAAGGCGGCGGTCCTGCTCAGCGCGTCAGTGACGTTCTTGTCGTTGCCAGGGCTGCCCAGCGCTGCGCGCACTGTGGTGCTTGCGGTTGTACTCCTCGCCGCCGGCGCCATGGCTTCCGGCTTCGTCGCGCTTTTTCGATACAAGGCGGAACTCGTGGACGCCGCAGCGGCGCCAGTGAATGCGGGGGCGGTGAGGGGAGAGGGGTTGACGGTTGTCTCGGTGAGCACCAATTCTACTGTATCCACTTATTTGTCGAGAGATGGAGGCTGACTGGAACGCAGACACGGAGCGTGATCATGTCGCTCCCGTTGGTGTTGCTCATATACGCGGTGCTGGGGTTCGTCGCGGCTGTTGCGCTGTATTCCTTCCTCGGGGTGGACGCGTCCGCGGTGAGGTTTGCGGACTATACGCGCTGGGTCGTGTTGGGTGTCCTGGGCGGGGTTGCGGGCGTGTTGACGATGTCGGTGGTGCTGATGCGATGAACGACAACGGCGTACTGTTTCTTACCATTGAATGAATGCACACACGTATTTAGAGTAGGAGTCCTGTATATGTCCCATTTAGTTTTTAGGTTACACACACAATTACTGTATTATCTCCAGCCAGCATTTCATAGTCGATGAAGGTTAATGAACCTCTTTGGTCGATGTTGCACAGAGTCCAAATCTTCCGACATGACGCTTTACGCGGATACTCGCAAGTTAACAAAGAAATGAATCATTGGATATCCGAGAGTCACCCCGACGGGAAGGGAGCGACCTTCATTGGAGAGATGTCCCGTTTCTTTCAAGTTGTAGAACAGATTCCGAATAAGCTCATATCCGGAAAGCGCGCCCGAAGGCTTTACAGCGCATAGAGAAGAGATGCTCCCTAGCCCTGCTTTCGTTTGTTGTCTGCTTTTTGGTCTCGATCGGTTGAACCAACCTGGAGTATGTTAATCAGGATTTGAACGTTTGGACCGGTGAGACTGCGTCTAAGGGAAGAAATCCTCTACATTGAAAAGTGAATCAAAGTGACATTGAAAAAAATGCAAGGGATAAAAAATTCTGATGACTACGTATCGTGATAGGAGTGGAGACAATCATGAAGGGAGTAACCCCGCCCTGGGAGGACCTTGACACGGTTCAAAGAAATGCAGCAGATGTAAGTAAACGCAAAACGCACTAATGAGCTCCGAGAGTTCCCAAAGATCCCGAGTGTTCATGATCTCGTCGATGTGGTCCGAGAGGAACCAGGGCACCGGTCGGAGCGCGTCAGTCAGTACCTCCCTCCACAAACAGAGAGTTGTCTGAGACATACAGCCCATATACAGAGGGTAGCGACGGGAGACCTCTGGGCACAGGTCAGGAACGTGCTGGCCGTAGGTCTCCTGCCACGGGCGGGCCGCCATCTCCCTCCGATGTAGTGGGGTCTAAGCCCATTCGGGTGGGTGCTTCTCTTTCGGATCGAGAACCCACGGATAGAAATGGACGGCGATCATAAAGCGCTGTGGATCCTTGGTGGAGAGCGCTTCGCAATGGTTCTCGCGGAGGTGCCGTTTGGAAGCCAGGAAGGAGTCGGCCCCATAAATGGCGAGGAAGTCGGAGGGGATGGCTTGTTTGGCGACGTCTTCCATCTGCTTGCGAGTCATGACTCATGGTGAACCCAACGGCGAAGAGGCCAACATCACGGCGAAATCGATGGTCGTGAAGAAAGCGCGACCAACATCATGTGATGGCGACGAGTTATCACGGTCACATGACTGCCCCAAACGGTCGCGTTGACCATCTCCACGTTGAAGTTCTCGGGTTGTTCGCAAGGCCCTTGCGAACACCCCTTTAATGACTCTGTAACCTTTCGGAAAGTGAAATAAGACGTCTCAGATCCTGCCTATGGTCTGAGCCGTCTTGGACTACATTATCATAACTAGGAATCTGCCGAAATCGCCGCGGTAAATTCGATACGTATTGGTAGTCACACAGACTCGGGAGCCTGATGAGTAATGTTCATGCTGGCCACGAATGCATTCGACGAGCCCAATGGTGGTCGGGATGAGGATTTACTTTGGATTTAGTATCCAATTAGAAGTGACGGGTTGAGCAAGTTTCCGGGGAAGCATAGATATCTGCTTCATTTGCCTCTGGCGCTTGAGGAGCGTTCCGGTTGCGACAATTTCTGGCGGAGTATACAACAACTGGCGTTCTTGATGTACCCACAGATCGTAGCACTTGTAGGCATCAGAACCCATGCGGCGCCTGACTTCGTCGTTGCCGACCGCAGGAGCATTAGCATTCAGGCGTCCTCGGTAACGGGGGGTGGTATGAATCCCCCGTGAGTCTGAGGCAGCTTGAACGTCGCTGGCGGGAGATGGAGCCTGGAGGCGAAGAGATACAGCAGTCGCAGGTTGATCATGAGACTCGGGCCCAAGGCAAGCCAAAGAACAAGTCCGATAGATCATAGCGGCGCTGATGCTGCGATGGTGGTCAGCCCACAAACGACTAAATAGATCAATGAGAGACAGCGTGGCAATCAAGCGAGAGTCGGGATTGCAAACAACGGAGCGCGAGCCGGTGTAAGAACTTGAAGACGGGATTGAGTGACGCAGTTTAGAGGACGTGGCAGTGCTTCAAAGTTTGCTTCAAGTTGCATGTGCTTGCCCACAACGCGGACTCGGATGTCGGCCCGCACTCCTCTCCTCTCGCTGCAATCTCGCAGTCTCGCGAGTTGGATGATTTCCTTGCTCTTTCCCCACTATGGAGTCCCACCCGGGCTGATGGAGTCTCACCCGGCCGGACTCTCTGGGCTCTTTGCTCATAAGTATCAAAATCTTCTCTCAATTGCTCTGTCACTCCGTGGTTTGTGGCTCAAGGCTCTCAACAGAATTCTGTGCTGGGATATACCCAAGCAAGACGGACGACATTCAACGTCAAGCACTGTCAAATTTGATACATATCTTCCCCTGGGTGTCGATTCACGACACGAATTCCGCCACGCTGACCGGATTCACCGGTACCGTGACCGTTTATGAGCTCTACCTTTGGCCACGCGAGTCCAACAGCTGCATCGAGAAACAGTCGGGTGTTCGAAAACGCCGTTCGTTGTACATCTCCGTTCTTGAGTCGTTCTAGCTACGAACGATAGGGTTGGGCTGGACGAAGTCGCGCCGCGTGCAAGGCCCCATCGTAAGAATCCTTGTTCGCTGCCTGCCAAAGCAGGAACATGTTGGACGTGCCGCGGTCCTAGGGAGGGTGTATAGCTCGATTCGAGCTTGGTCCATGTTTAGCTCTACACGCGTGGGCAGGTATAAAAGGAAGGTCTGCGGATGAGGTCGAACTGAGCTACTCTCTCTAACATGAAGTATTTGATTCCCCTTTGCCTAGCGATGGTTTCCGGTGTTGTTGCCGACCGTTCCATCACGGTTCTCAACGATTGTCCGTTCGTTATCTGGTACGCACCTCAGACAATATATCTGCATCTCGCGCCCTCAATTTTGTCCCTTAGGCCAGCAGTAGGCACCCGTTCTTTCGTTATGCTACTGCAGTACCTGAGTGTCTCGAAGTTCTTCACATCTAGTGGTGGGCTTCCCGAGCAGGCACCTGGGTACGCATGCCGTATCTCACGAGCATCGCAAGGACTGACCTGAGATCATTGTAGATGGGAAGCGCAACCGAGTACCGGTCTGACATTTACCACGCCAGACGATTGGGTCAGCACCAACCATCCTTGTCATTCCTGACGCTGAATTGACTCCTCCCCAAGAACGGCCGCATTTGGGTGGGTATTCAACGGGCCCGCCGCGCAATGAATTAAATAATCTCACTCAATTCCGTGTTTCCTACTAGGGCCGGCGCAACTGCAATTTCTCGACCAATCCGGGTCCGAATTCTTGCCTTGATGGAGGTTGCAATGGCGGCTTGGTGAGCATTTGCAATCAATCCTCTGTTGTGTCTCTGAATCTTTTTTTGGGCGAAGATATGCAATATCACCACCGGAACAGTACGCCACTTCCACAGGCAATCGAATCCACTGCCTGTAAGTTGGAACTGATCTTTGCATGTTTGAAGGGCGTTCCACCAGCTACCCTTGCGACGTTCGACTTTTCTGGAGAATCACAGGACATCTATACAGGTAGACGAATTCAATGTTAAACCGGGCACTCTCTGGTCTCTGATTGTTGCTAGTCTCTGTTGTTGACGGAACCAATTTACCGTAAGTC
>JARJCV010000207.1:0-83274 GCA_029281435.1 Mycena haematopus | reverse complement strand
GATCAGGTGAATATAGTTCTTGTTCTTTTGTATCTCACAAAGTACGATGACAACAGGTGTATTATCTGCCTCCGATTCAAACTTGGCAAAGAATACGAAGACGGCCCAGCAGAGAAGAATTAGCAGACGCCCCACCTTTGACGATAACCACGGTGTCGCAAAATGTATGTTGTCAGTGTGGGTTACTCAAGCTCACTCTTTTGAGACAGAAAGAAACTCTGGCAAAGTTCATCCCAAATACGTCCATATGTGAAACAGACTCTGACGCCACAAAAGAGGGTGCGCAGAAACCGTGCGATCCTAGCAAGCATAATCGTGCGATGTCTATCTGCTCGAGTAAACGCACTCCACAAAACAACACTATAACCATTTTCGGTCATGAGATATTGACATTGAAAGACTCGAGGTATAAGTTTGTGTACCCGATCCTGTCCCCTATCACTACGCATCGATTTTGGGACGCCTTGTGCGGTCCAGACGGAATTTACTTCGCTGAATCAGCTCTCGTATGTTCGAACCCGGCGTACGGGATCGACTTGGGTGTCGCATCCGTCGCGCTTTCAGTCGGCTTACGCCCATTCGTACGTTCACAACAACCTTTACTTAACCGGAACAACGGTTTGACGGGTGGCACTTCAGCGACTCGCGATCTCAAGGTTGACAGAGAACGAAACCATTCCTACGGACATTACTGAATTTTTGGTCCGCGTCCGTTCCCTGATTTCTATGGCCGACGATTTCGATCCCGAATGGTGGCAATTCCAGTGGCCACCGACTGGTTGTCAAGTACGCCGTTAAGAACTGACGATAACCTGGACTGATCAACTCAACAGCTCTCGTTTGCTTCTCCCAATCAACCTTGGCAAGTACCAGATAGGAAACCTGCCAGACGAGAGCTCGACGACGCGCCTCCATTGTCTATAGTTGTGCACGTGAGAAACCTATGAAGGGTAACGCTCATCCGATGTCCTGTATGCCCGTTACTAACCGTTTTCCCAGCACGATGGTGAGAAGAGAACGAAAACGATATACCGTAAACCGCGTTCGATGCCGGCCGGGATAAAAACTATACATCAAAAAGTCGCATTCCAACGGAACATGGCTTCGGCAAAAAAACTCGAATTTGACATACTGTACATAATGAATGCGTTTGAAAATATACGTAGTCTTCGGCCTGAACCTGAATGAGTTACTATGGGCGGACGGAAAGGAGTATCATCTGAATTAACTGGCTATTATATTGATATGCACACCGGGATCAAACGTTTCAGCATAGTAATTACATACGGAACACACCGTTCTCCCGCATTCCCATCTCCACGGACACTATGGACTCTTCTCGCTCGGTTGGCCAAACGCTGGGATATCGGACCTGTACGAATTTTGGCTCAGACAGCGACTACAATTAAACCACAATCCTGAAGCGCTAGAGAGAAAGCGGTCTCGATTGCATCGGAGCGTTCTCAATGCCACTAACGATCCAGCAGAGATGAGGAAACACTTGATGGAATGTACGGACTCGTCTTTGTTTCGTCTGGGAATCAGGCATGAAGCGATATGGAGAGTCGTTCGAGATATCCTAGAGACACGCTACGCTGTCTCCAAATCGACCATCGGTGAGTGGCATACTGGTCTGACAGATGGATGACTGATTTTGAAGCGCCTGACTGACTACAGTGGGCCCTCTGTTCGAAAGATTGTCTCCGGAATTATGGGCCGAAGTTCATCAATACTTGAACTTGAGAGACACGGTTCAATTGGCGTCAATAACGTCCCTGGCCATCTAGCCCGAACTGTAAATACTCCGAGCACAGATGGTGAGAGGCTCCTCGACGTGAGACTCGAATGTTGACGTCCCTTGTCAACTTGCCCAATTAGTAGACACAGCGAGCACAGACGGTGAGATGCTCCTTGACGAGAGATGCGGGTCCTAACGTCTCTCGCTAGCCCAATCAATAAACACGACGAACGTAGACGGTAAGAGATTCTTTGACGCGAGACTCACATAATAACGTACCTTGCTGACTAGCCCCATCTACTGTGGTTCCCTTCTTCGAGAGATTAACACCAGCTGCGTGGAACAAAGTCTATCGATTCCTCAACCTCAAGGACATTGTCCAATTAGCAGCTACGAACCATGCTTTTCGCGCCAGCTGCTGCACGAAGTTAGACGACTTTTACGGCCAAGCATTTACAGACGTGGGGCTAGATTGGAGTGGTATGCGCTGGATGTTGCACCATACGTACTCGTATATGTATAAAAGCTTTTTTCACGGAATTTTAACGTGGCCCATGCACGGTGTTCGAACACCGTACTTTTACGTTTCGTACTCCGTACATTTAGGTTGCCGACGCTAGCCGAGGTGTGCCAACAATCCCACGGTTCAAAACGGATCAAGAGCGAACGCGGAAAATACTCCCTCGAATACCTGAGTTGCATACAGCACTCAAGTCACATTTCATCTCATACATCTCACTTTAAGCTACCTTTACGGTTATTTGCTTTTGAATTACCGCTAGGTTTGGTATTTACGATATCATTTCTTTCGGGACTCGAAAACAGCCAATACAACGTGGAAGCCTTGCCAAGGTCTTTTGTAATTAGCACACAAGCTCTTCTACATGTTTGAATGCTATAAAGCAATGCTCCGAGACCACAGTACAATCAAAAGCAGGTGCTGTGAGAAGTTCAAATTTCTATCAAACTGATCCGTCCTCGGCAAATAATCAACAGTTGTTATGTTGAGTTTGATGGCCGAAGAGATAAAGCACGGTACACTTGCTAGGGCATTACGAACCAAAAACAGTTGAAAATGAGTACGGTATGGAACCACATACCACAATTCTGTGCTACGAACAGGCTGTATGAAGCACGAAATTGAGCACGAGCATGACCCAGAGTGCACGGTTTGACGTACGTTGCACGTACACAAAGTAGGAATCCTAGGATCTAACATGCACGTTATTATTCAGTGATAAATACTGTCATATATATGTCGTGAATGTTCGTCTATCACCTGATACACCTGGACGCGCACCGACCATTCCTCACGCGGCCGAACAGCATCCACATCTACGTCACGACGTCGACCGACATGGACGGCGTAATCAAGTATTTACACTCAGCCACAGAGTATCGCACAGTATGTCACAATTACGATCGAGACGGACAATCACCATTGACAGGATTTCAGTGCCGGGAGTTCACATTTGAGGACGAGGATATCAACCTCACGGTAATTCTGAGGATAGACCCACGCGGAGAAGAAGATTGTGAAATCACCGTCCGTCTATGCAATCGTGCGGCTCAACTTTTGATCTGTAATTCAGTGACCACCGCTCATGTAGTTTGGATGAACGGCGGCTCATTTTTCGTCGCATACCCCGAGCTCACGTTCGCGTCTAACGCTCTACTTTCGCACTTGATTTGTCCGCTCAAAACACGCGCAGACAGCGTACATCTACGAAAATTGTGCCAAGCTTTCGAAGCACAGTCGCTCCGAATAATTCCCTACCACAGCGGTATTAGCGGAAGATGCGGAGAGTCGTCAACATGTCCCGCATCCGTCCGCCGTACCACGGATGGACAATCTTTTCGGTGTTCTCACTCACGTAACACGCCCTATGGACCGACTAAATCTCGACCCGACAAACTCGGAGTCGTTTGGTCGTTCGGTTCTAAAGACTGCGTCTGCTCTCGCGGATGGACCCCGACGTTTTTCGAGACGTTCTGCTCCGACGATGCACGTCGAATTGATGGTCAGAATATTGTTACGATGTGTTACCTCCAGCTGACCTCGGTCCTGGATACAGACGACTATATCGACAACATGCAGCTGGCGTTGTCTTAAACGTTGACAACTCTCGTGCTTGTACGCCAGTTATAACCATGTTTCGCTCCGTCAAGCAATGTATGTAAAATTGTGACCGTATTACCAGCGTATTACAATGACCGCAAGTGGAAATGCAAGAACGACTATTTGTTCGTATTTCCCACCTCTTCCAGGCGCGGCGACACCCACTACAAGTCCACGTCACTACTCTCGATAAACGGCCAACATATGGTAATTTCGACGAAACCGTCGGCTGCCGCCAAGCCGAAATTACGTAATTTGCCTCGGCACGTACAATCGCAACAGTGAGGACAGCGACCTCAAAAGCTAACATATAAGTCTTTCTGTCGAAGTAGACGTAAGATTTCGTTCCCCGGTTAATAGCTGTACCACCGCATAACGCTCGTGCATGACCCGCTTTATCGCTCTTAACGACCAGCCATGTTTCGGATCACTCGGCATGCCAAGCGGCTTGATGCCGAAACTTCCCGTTAAAACTCCACTGATCGCGGAGTTTCAACTCTTTCTCTCTTACTTTCAACCACATCGCCCTCCGGTAAGTCTAAGTAGCAACATTTAGAATAGTATTGAGTCGAACGGAAGATATGTCATTGAATGCAACTACGCTGGCCGTCATACGAGCGGCGCTGTGAGTACATCCGACGCTCGCGTTCACCGAACGTACAACCGTATCCGTAGGTGCAGAAAATCCGTCACAGCTCAAATCGCGGCCCATCTCGCGCGGCCTTTATACGTCGAGCAACCAGGGTTGGCTTACTTCAATATGAATTGCCATACTCCCTCCGGCCTACTTATGCCAAAATGCGGACGCACCGTCGATATCGCGCGTCGACGTAGGGAATATAAGAAGTGCGAAACGGGGGTACAAGAGATCGTTTGGGCCGTCGCGTACGAATGCGCAGAACCGAAACGAGTCGGTGAAGAAACACAGTGACGGGTCGAGTATCGGTGTTAACTGACCTTGCACAGAACGTCTCGTGCATTTACGTCTTCGGCTCCTTCGCGCTGACCTGGTCCTTCCGCCATGCCTTGGATGCAAAACAAAACATAAAGAGTTCGCTTCTTTCGAGAAATGCGGAGGAATCGAGGGAATGAAGGCGATCATAGAAGGCGTCCTGACAGATATCGGCGAGCCGGTCGTAATGTAAGCCATTTTTGTTCACGCGAGCGACACGTAGTCTGACAGTTTACAGGATAGTTTAGATGCTTCGGACGAGTTCATGTAATTCACCGAAGAATGCCACATCCGTGTTTACAAATGCGCTGCGAACGGTGTGAGTGACGTCCGGAATGCAATGCTCCCCAATTCTCACCTCAGAGTCTATGCAGCAATCCACCCTGCACTCTGCGCAATAGAGCGTCTAATTAGAGGGACCTCAATTCTTCAGATCGAAGAGGTTTCGTATTGAACACCTACGTGCCTTTCACTTTGGATACGCTGCAACCCTCCAACGGCATAAACTAGGGAATACGAGCAATACCTCTTCTACAAATTCCAACCAGGCGTAACAAATCCAGGTAGAGAGACCCAATCATACAGGTGCGTCTCCTTTTTTTTTTTTCCTTGGGCGAGTAGGACCTATATATATCGATTACGCGACAAAATTATGAATGCATCGCCACTGATGGGTGGGGTGCACCGCCATTGATAGACGACTTGGCGTCGGTCCATTCGGACCGCGAACACGTCCAACCGTGGGATGCATGGTGCCCTGTGGACATGGCTCGCATACCGCGGTTTCGACATCGCGATGTGCGTACGTATCACCCACTCGTTACGATCACCCCTGTCTTCTCCTATAGCGTAGTATAAAAAAGAGTGACCGTCTGAAACGTCGACGATCTATGGATCCTGAGATAGCCCCCTTACTTCCTGCCGCAATGGCCGACCCAGAAAAGGCTTTTCGTTCGCTGCTTTACAACGACGATACTTATCTGTTTCGCGTGGCTATCGTCTGTAAAACGCTGTGGAGGGCTGCGACTCGTAAACTCACAGAAGAATGCGAACAACCGCGCTACCGCAAGACCTTATACCGGGTACATGTTCTGGTTGTCGAAACTTCATACGTCTATCTGACATTTTTTCTGACGACGCAGCCATGCCCCAACTACCGGTGGAACTGCGTAATAGAATAATGAAGCTACTCGATTTGAGAGACTTGTGCAGGTTGTCTACAGCGAGTCGCTTTTTCCATGCCGAATGTTCCACTACATCAACTCGTATATGGAATCGAAGTTTTTGGCGGTTGGTCTCTCGTGGACAAGCTTTCGATACATGCTCACGCAGACTGGCGCCGTCGTCGCCGGTTTCTATCTGTATCACTTGCTATACTTCGACAACGCGTTCGACGCCGCTGTGGATGCCGTGGACGTATACGTCCGTGACGGTCGTGATCGGACGCTCCTGGACCGATACTTATCTGTGGCTACGGAATATACGAAGGTGAGTATGTACAATATACCTGACACCCGTATATTAACCCGTAGTAGGTGCGCACGGTGTGCAATCCGTCGCTCTGGATTGTCGAGACAGCATACTACAACCGACCAGGTCAACGTATCGAGCTTGTAGTCCACCGGTGCTGGCAAGAACCTCGCGAAACTGTACTACGGGAACCTCTGACTTGTGTGTACTCCTGGATGTGCGGAAAAGGCGTGTTCGTCGCATATCCAGACTTGACATTCAACCAAGGATCTATGGTATCTCATTCGGATCTACCTCTCCGAAACGCGGAGTATGATCTAACTGCGACGTTGGGAATACGTGATCTCGCACATAAACACGGGGTGTCGATACACAGATACCATTCCGATGAAGCAAAGTATCTGGACCTCGAGCGCCGAACGCGATGTGCGCTGTCCTCGTCTTGTCCGTCCAACCATCGTAACACCTTCGACACCGTGTCCTTCCAAATGCTGTTCAACGACACCGGTTGGCACAGAGGAAATGCCCGACAAGATATTGAGGTAGACGTGTACTGGGTGCTGGGTGCGATGGACTGCGTGCTGGAAAATAGGGGAGTTTGCCGGAGCGTCAGATCTGAACGACATTTTGATCGGCCATACGCGAATGAAGGTCCGAGTGTCAAAGTTTTTTACACCCAATCTGACATTGCGCAGATGCCTTGTATATGACCAAATTCGACTCATGTTTTGGTCTCTACTGAAGCGGCTGCGAAGATCCGCTCTCGGGTTGTCGCTCTTTCCCGCCCTTGATGTATGTAGTCACTCCTCAATGTACAGTTTTGCCAATAACACCAATGTTCGACCCTAACGGTTGCCCTTGAGATCGATCTATTGAACAAGGTGGTGCAATTGTCGATCATCCGCGATTCGTCGCCATGACTGAAAGGGTTGGGAAACAGGAACGTGCGAAGTGTATAACGCGACAGGGGTTTACAGGAGTAAAACATCCCTATGTCTCCTACGGTAGGTGACACACCCACCTCGGCCTTCTCATCAGCGATGGCAACCTCTAACATAGAGAGACTCGTCGCAGACACCTTAGTTTCACCGGACACAACATTCTACAGTTCGGATTATCTGGACGACAGACAGCTGTTCAAGATTGCCATCGCTAAACCAAATCTCTGGAAAGCCGCAGCTTCCATGTACACACGCGAATGCTCCAAACCGATATTTCGCTCGAATAAATTTAAATGTACGATCCGTCGAACATTCAAATAACCTACTGACGCCATCTATTCAGTCGGAGTCGAACCGTCTGCTATTCCTTTGCGACGCCTTCCACCGGAAATCCAACTGCTGTTGCCGTCTGGTTTGGACCTTCGTGGATTGTGTAGCCTCGGTGCTACGTGCACGTTCTTCCGGAAAGAGTGCATGTTGGTTTTCAATGCTCGTATGGAACGAGCCTTCGATTCCTTGGACCTCGACTGGAAGGCCATCCGTTTCATGTTGGCCCAATGCAATGCTGTAGTCTCTGGCTGGTTCTTGTATCACCTGGTTCGAATGGACTTTTCCAAACTATCGCGTGTGACGACGCTGGACGTGTACGTACGAAAGGGAGAAGATACGGAACTCGTCGACCGATTCTTAAGAGTCGCGACTACATACAGAACGGTGAGTGCTGTGGAAAATTGCTGTGTCGTATATTGAACGCCAACTAAGAGAATCGTCCAAAACTACAACTTCAACGCCGACCGCGGGATATACGACACGGTCTATTATGACCATCCGTCAAAACCTTTCACAATAGCCGTACACTATTGTTGGGATGCTCCGAAACTCGCCATTCTACGAGGCCCACTCACTTGCCTCCATTCGTGGATGTGTGGTAATGGCCTCTGCATCACAAACGCCGAATTTACGTTCGAAGCCCAGACCATCATTGCGTGGCAATGCGCACGTCTAACTCCTGGCGTTTTCGAAGGCCACATCCGCTTTTTGCGGTCCACTGCCGCCTCACATGGTGTAGCGACAACGTCGTTTCACGAGGACTGTGGACATTCACCACCTCCGTATGACTGCTCGACGTCTCGAACGTGCCCTACGCAACCACGATCGTCTTTCGACGCGTTGTCTTTCCAAACGATGTTCACCCATTCCAGCTGGCAAAGGAGGGGCGACGGCCATAGCCACTTAACCGATATATACTGGGTGTTGGACGCGTCGGACTGCTGCGTAGAGAGATCAAATATCAAGTTCAGCGCCGTTGAAGTGGATCAAGAGAGGAGGAAAAGAGCCAGTGGTATGTGTATTAAATCCTTTCGATTATCGCCCTCTTAACCCTCTAGGTGGACTGACCATGAGCATGTTGGGCCAAAGAGTATTCTGGTATTGACTCATAATAAACGGCGTCTGCTTGTTTTGGTGAAGTGTTCATAATTGCATTGGCCAACCTTTAAAGGATAACTACAAGTGTGTGATCCGGAGAATAAAGGGGAAATAAATACGGCGTTCCTACATCGAGCACTGCGTTCATGTTCGAAATCAAATAACGCTCAGGAGTGACAGTGAGAAGATAAAAGGCCATACCGTGTCTCGACGTTAAACTCACGAAAGAGAGGAGGAGCACATACCATCCACAACGTCGACCGCATAAGAAAACATAGAACCTCGAAACAAAGTCCAAGAAGAAACATTCGTACACAAAAATGAACTTTTGTCCAACACACGAATACGGGAAACGTACGTGCACTGCGGCGTGCTGACGCCGGTTGCGATATCGCGACGATCAGATCTAACGGCGGTCAAAACCCGAGGCGATGTTGCGTTCGATGGGGCACTAAGTAAGTAATATACATTTTCATAACATTCTGATCCTAGCAAATCTTTAGTACACATTCCAATCTCAATTGGATGCTGATAGCCGAGCATAGCCACTGAAAAGCCGGTGGGGGGGTTCTGAGTTCTTCCGCGCATTAACTAAGGGTCCAAGGGTGTACCCGTACACTGATCACTAAAAAAAAAGTAATCGTTACCGCCGCGCGCAGCGTCGGCCTCTACGACCAAGTGAAAAGTTGGATCCATTAGATTGAGAATCCGTCTTCAGCGTTTTGGCGAGGTCGCGAAAATGGCCCTGGTTGATTATTAAGAACGATTACATAAAGTAATCGTAATAAAGCTTAAATAAATTATAATCTGAACGGGGGGTCCTGACCCCCTGTTCAGATTTTTCAAGTTGTTCATTCTGGAGGAGGAGGAGGATATATTATACTGACACGGTCCCACAACTGGAACAATCAGTCTACTACGAAGACTTGAGTAACTCCTTGTAGGCTAAAAAAGTCACCGATCTTTACGTAGAACACACGTACTACTGGAGGGGGCGGAAAGGCTAAACATGAGAAGATCTCCCCGACCTGTTGTGGCCACAACAGGTAGGTCGTACGGTTAAAACCTCGTGGGCAATCAACAGCGATTCCTCGCCATTGATCAAAATCCCCGCCAACCAGGAGACCAACCAACGTGTCGCCTCAACAGTCCCTACAGGCACACATGCAAACTAACTAAAAAAGAAACTAAACTATAAAAAAAGGGAATGAGAAAATAGCGAACAGAAACTTAGGGCTATCCCAGGCCTACGATCTGTTGCTTTGATTATTGGTTATCTTATCGAGTGTCGTGTGAAACAATGATTCAGATTAATGATCATCAGTCTTAGTAGACGGGCCGGAACCGGGTAGGGCAAAGGGTTTCTGTCGTGATGCGCTGGCCAAGCAGCGACGAAATCCCCCGCTCCCCCATTCCCCTGCCCTCATCTGAGCTCGAGTTTAAAGTGTCGGAACCCTCAGACTACATTCCAGTCCCAATAGGGGCTTTTAACATGTCTTTTGGATTCCCGAGCGGCTACACCAGCCAGCGGTTCGGAGGTTCCCCCACTGTGCTGGACAGCGACAACGACTCCCCGAAGGTCTCGAATTGACTTCTGGTGGGCCAGCTGTCGATGCAGACTGGCCCTGTCTATCGTAGATCCACTCTGAGATGAGCCTGAGCCAGTATTCCATAATTCCACTTTGATGATGGTGGTAAGAGGAAGGGTTTACTGTAGAGTTTCGATCAATTCGAATCGGGGTGTGACCTGTGACACAGAGGTTCGAACCTGGGATTTCGAAAATGGCCTGGGGGAAGCGTGACACCAGAAAAAAATTCGAAAATGCTTGTGGATTCATCGCAAAATAACCCCTCGACTCCTGGGTATTTTGAACCATCATCTTTGAGTGTAGAGCAACAAAATTCAGGAATGTTGCTCTAGGCTAAAAAGAACCGAGATTGTGAGCCGAAACAGTGGTGTTGAGCCGAATTCGGACTGGGGAAAGCAGATTCAACCACCTTTGCTCTTGGAATCAGTCACAAAGTCAGATTTCAAGCAAAACGTGCAGTGCGCCCGAAAATTATTTTTTTCAGCCATTTTCCGCTGATTTCGTGACCTCTTTGGCACATTCGAAAATGGTCCCGGTGACGTGTGACATGTTCGAAAATTTTCGAAAATTTAGGGCCCTGTGACGCGTGACATTCGAATTGAACGAAACTGTACAGTAACCTGGTGAATAGACGGATTTGGCGACTCCTCCGCCCTGGCGACGCTGGTGTGTCCGAATCCGGTTGCATGTCACAGTCGTCACGGACTCTGCCAGCGCGACTCGAGTCCGCGCCATCTTCGTCAGTTCGTTACTTCACTTAAGTCTGTGAATCTTCGTCACTTGATGGGAACGTGTGAATGTTCTCACACTAGTGTGTTTTTGGGGAAAGTTCGTGAGTTCGGCGAGGCTCGGCAACTCCTCAATGCATCGCGGAGTGATGGACATCACCAGAGTGCCGAGCGCGGCCGGTTAGGTTCGGGTTGGGTGGTTAGGGGTTTTGGTTAGGCGGTTAGGGTTTTGGTTAGGCGGTTAGGGTTTTGGTTAGGCGGTTAAGGGTTAGTGGTTAGGGGTTTTGGTTAGGTGGTTAGGGTTAGGGGTTAGTGTTAGTGTTAGGGTGAGGTATCTATATAAAAAAACCTGCCGGCTTGTGCAAAAACAACACTGATGGCCGATGCGCCCGTGTTCGCGAACGTGCTGAGGTGAGATGACGAACTTTCACAGAAAGTGATCTGAAGTCACGAACTTTCCCGAAATGCGATCAAGTGACGAACATTCGCACAACTAAGCGAAGTAACGAACTGACGAGGGTGACTACGACTCGCGCGACTCCGAGTCGGACTCGGACGACTCAGTATCGACTCGACTGTCTGCTGTGGTTCAAGTTGCACCCACGCTTGGGGTTAGTCTCCTACCTCCCCGTGTCTGTCTCGATTGCTGCTGACCCTGCTAGGTGCTGCTTCTCCTCTAGTACTTACGTCCTCTACTTATTCTCTTCGTTCCCCCACACGCAAAACAACATTGGCCCTCATACCTGAACGCCTGCCCTTACAACTCAGGACTGGTCCACTCCCCAGCATGTGATGCCTGCGACGCAACCTACGCACCACGCGCTCACTTTCTCCTCATGCAAAGCATGTCTACGCTGCTCTCTCTGTGCAGCCACGAAGGAAGCCGGCATGTATGACCTGCTTCGCGCCTCGGCCACTGTGCGGCTTTTATCGAAGCAATGGGCAGGTTTCCGTGAGTGATACACACTTCCTCCCTCTCCCATGCATCAAACCCTTGCACATTTCCCTCTGATCCCTATACATACGTACGCGACGTTCGTCTAAAACGATACAGTATTCCGGCGTTCCTGAACGGGACCGTTCTGTGTAATCCTACCTACCTAGCCACCTACCCACCTACCACTTCTTCACCACACTATACAAAAGGAATCTCTCCTTCCTCTCCTTCTGTCATATCCCGTGCCGGGGATGGAAACAGACGGACTAGATGCGGACGGAACCGCCGGATCCGGAACGGGATTAAGACAGGAATCGTCAAAGTGCCGGAGATGTGGTCTTTCTCGTGAACACTACGGTGCGTGAAGGCGGGTGAGTGCACGACTATCTGGGATGTGTGACCACCGGACAGAAGGCTAGTGGACTGACACAGACAAGAGGTGACCCGAGTGAGTAAATGGTCAAAGGCCGGAGATGCAGGAAGGCCGGAGACCCAAAGGAATGGAAGGCGAAGGCCAAACGGACATCAGGAAAAACGTTTTGACTATATCACCGGGGCATATTAAGATAGCCCGGGTAGTTGCGGTAGCTATCGGTAGGTGTCTGATAGCCGCCAGTAGCTCCGGTAGCGCCTGCCTGACACATTGTAGCTCCCATCACAATGTGCGGGACCTTGGTAGTTCAAGTAGCACAGGCGCAGTGTGCCATATTCCAAGTAGCGTTTATGCCCGAGCTAATAGCCGCCGTAATTTATGTGTCGAACTGTCTGTTATTGTGTCGAACTGTCTGTTATTGTAACAGCCCAGCCAAACAGACCCAAACTATGACGTATTCTGCAGTGAGAACTAGTTCTCAGTGCAGAATACGTCATAACAAGGACATGTGCTCTTGGCAGTTTCTGTCAAACTCCGCAAGTTGGCCACCATACCGTTTTAAGCTCAATCTGTGCTTCAATTTGTCGACGGCCTCGAGGCTTTATCTTATCTACATAGATTGGACATCTAATTCAACCATGACGGCCCGCACGCCCCAGAGTTCGCATCCTGACTCTTCGATCAGCGTCCTTCTTTTTTTGTATGTAAATCGCAACTTGGTATCTGAAAAGGTAGAAATCGTGATGGCGGAGGTACGGATTTAGATAGAAACGAGGGCATAAGTCGAGCACTGTGTCAGACGTCCATCCGTGATTGACTGATTTACCGAAGACCGGAATTAAATGACAAGAGCGAGCGATCTCGCTAACGGGAATAATGGAGGACCTTTGTCGATGCATTCGGCTGGAAAGCGACACCAGATGCATGCCGAGACCTGGTACAGGCTGCTGAAGCGATTTGAACCAGTCAACATACGCCAGCGGGTCCGGATATGGGCCAAAATCATCTGGAATGCGAAATATCACCCGAACACGAGCGACACAAAGGCCTATGTCAAAAGTCAAGTTTTGAATACTGGAAGATATTCCACAATACCGTCTGTTGGATCATTCTCTGGTCGCCGAGGGTGCACACGCACGAGAACGGTATCAAACTTTCCCGCTTTGGCAGGAATAATACCTTTATATGTCTCGTGTCGAGGTTCAGATTTGACGGCTCGAACCGTGTCGAGCAGATCTCGGTTGCCGGTTTCGGGTATGGGAGGGAGTGAAATGGAGAGTCGTTTATAGACTGGGAAGGTGGAATTGTTGGTGGGTTGCAGCGGGGGAATGATCGAGTTCGCCTCGAGAAAGTCGGCAATATTACCGAGAAAGTCGGGTGCGTGAAAGTCAGTCACAATCGAGGCGGCAGTTAAATTAGGAAAGGGTGGGTTTTTGGCAACAGTGCGTGTCGGTTCTGAAACTGCCGGGGAGGGTAAATCCTCGTCTTCATCGTCAGAATCCTCAGGAGGAATGGGTGGCTCGTCCCCATCTGCGAGATCATCAGCCTCTACGTCGGCGGCATCAGATGTCGCAGGGTCCTTGTAGCCTGGAACAGCCCAACGGAGGTAATTACTGAACTTGTGGACAGATTCTTGACGCCCAAGCCACACGGTCATCTGTCGTGTGTATGCCTTCTTGTTGCTCGCGTTGTAACCGACCTTGGCTAAATCGATGTGGAGACGCTCAGTAGCTTCGGTATTAAAACCGTCAGCTGTGCCACGGGAGCGGATCGAGTCCACGTAGTGTTTGAGTTTGTGGATTTTGCTAATGTTGAAATGTGTGCGAATATCGAGGTCGATGAAAATCTGTTTATGCTGGTGAAAGGTCGCCCACGCGGCGTCCAATTCGACCAGCGACTCCGTGCAATGAACCTCGAAGTGGGCATAATAGATGAAGTCCAAGACCGCCTTGACTGCTAGCTGAACCGTAGGATCAGTTGCGTTGGCGAGAACACCCAAAAATACTTTCTCCATGTTTTTCCGCTCCGTACCCGTCCACTGAGTTGTGAGAGAAATCCCCTTTTTAAAATGCCGGAGAGTGGGGTGAGGCGTCATCGCGCGGAAGCGTTCGTCAAGCTCATCGGCGCCTCCAGACATAGCCTCCGTCGCCCACTTCACAATGTGGTCGCCAAAGACGCCGTTGTGAAGCTCGTGCAGCAGGTCAGGCGTGATGCATCGAAATATATCGCAATGAGGGAGCTCTTCCCAGAAAGGTTTAATCGGCCGCAAGTTCAGTATCTTGAATTCGGGCGGATTGGCGCCCTGCGCTTCAGCTCGCAGAATCCGCAGAGTCTCCTCGACGTTACGCCAATCAGCGTTCCCAGTATCGCCGCGGTCCTTCGCATTCAGCGCACATTCCGGACACGTATTCTCCTTACAGCAGCACACGAGGCACTGTTCCGGGTAGTCGGCAATGTACGCCGCGAGAATGAGGTACATTCTTCTCACGAACCCATCGCTGCAGTCCATCTCGACGCCTTCGCGCCCGGCCGCTTTCAACGGTGCCAGCATGACACACATGCAGTCGTGGAAGAGCTGGTGAGCTACGCCAGAGCGAGTCTTCTTTGTGAAGATCTCCAGCTTCGAGACAGGAATATAGCCCAAGAGGACCATCGCGCGGGACGAAGGTGAGCGTCGTGTGTCTTTGTCAATGTTGCCGATGGTAAGGTACACCGGCCAAGCTTGTTTGTCGCCGCTGAACCGAGTAAGCTGCGTTTTATCGGACGCCAGGATAATCGGTGCCAGCGTTGAGCCCGGCGGAAGGAGCTTCTGCGAGAGAAACTGGTGAGTTATGATCGATTCAAGGGCGAACACGAACCTGAATATCCCACCACCAATCTGCAGTCCACATCTCGCTGTATTCACGGTTGCTAAGCTGTCCCTCTACAAGCTGTTTGAAGACGCGGCACGGCTGGTACGCTTGCTTCCCGGCAAACATTGGATTGGCCAGCAGTTCCTTAACGCACTCCACAGGATCCCTGAACCACATCTCTACCGTCTCTGTCTGCGCTTTCCCGTCCGCATCCAGCTCATCTCCAACTAACTTGAATGGATGACAGGTCCAACCGGGGCCTTTCGGGAGCGCATCGATGCCTCTCAAGAATGTGCGGTTGTCGTGAAAAGACGGATTGATTCTCTCGCGTACCTGAATGGAAAAGTTAATTTTCTGGTAATTTCGCCGTGACAAGTACGCACAACTTTCAGCTTCAAATATTCATCTGTCTTTGTTTGACTGACACCAGACGTCATAAGCCAGCGTGCTAGCTCCCACTCGTCCTCGCTCTCGAATGGGTACCACGGAGCCTGTTTCTCTTTCTGCTGGCGCGCTTTCGTCCTCTGAAACTCCGTTTTACACGGTCGAATTGTACTGCCAGCGTAGTGTTTCTCGTCGAACGGCTGGACCCAGCGCTCGTCCTCGTCTTCTACCTCCTCAACAGTTGCTCTGGGGCGCTTCTTTGGAGTACTGGCAACATTGGTGACTGCCGGGTCCACGAAATCGGCGGCGACATTGAAGCGGACGGAGTCTGAGCCGTCGGATTCTTCGCCCGGCGGATCATAGGTCAGTGGATCGTCTGCAGCCACCCCACCCTGATCCATCTCGAAATCAGAGTCTTCCCCAGTGGCCCTCTCGTCGTCCGCCTGGTCAGATTCGGAGCCAGAGTCGGCTGCAAATTCCTCAAGATGTTTTTCGTTGCATGCTTTAGATTGGGCAAGATGTGAGCGAAGCCCCTGCAATGTTGGGCACTGTGAGCCGCAGTACGTGCAAGTCGAAGCCATCGTACACCCACTGATGGCAAAATACGGTCACACTTTTCCAATAGGTCCGTGCGCGACCGCCGATCTTGTGCAATCTGAAACAAACAACAAAAGTGGTTTGTTTATTCCCTCTTTCGTCCCACCACCATGCGTGACCCAGTCGCCGATACTAGCAGCGACTCCGACGGCGATGAAGGCGCTAGGGCAACCACCAAAGCTAAGCCTCGTCGGTCGAGAGACGATGAGGTCCTCGCTGGCAATACGACCTTTCAAAAGCGCACGCGCGACAAGGCGGAGCGGCGTCCCACTGAAAAACAAGACACGAACAGTATGTCAATGCATCTTCACTTCCCTCTGCTAATGCCCCTCCACTTAGACAAAGAAAATGAAAAAGTCCTCGCGCTTGAGGTGCTCAAGCTGAAGAAGCAGCTCGTCAAGGCAAAGTCGAAGAATGTCCAGGCTGCCGCGAACGGTACGTGCTTGATATTCTCATTCTTCATCTCTCAATCCCATTCCAGTTAGCACTCAAGCAGCTTCTGACGGTCCGGAAAGCGAAGAAAGGTCGGATAGTGAAGGCGAAGGCACAGCGACGAAATTTCAGTCCTCTGTATGTTTTCATTACCACCTCGACAACTTTGCGAGACTTGACATTTCCTCAGATCATTTCTCTCAACCCTCTACCCGCACCACCCGCGGGTCGCACCGGTCCTCTACGCAAACTCGTGGGCAAGGGGACACCCAAAATCTCCTCCACGGCCTTCAAATCCCTGCCGGAGGGTCCTGCTCCTTCAACCGACGATCTCATGGACGTTGGCGATGACACTGCATCGATGGACGACATATACGACATGCACGACAAGCAAGATGACCGCCAGCGAGACGACCGCCATAGTGACAGTCACGGTCACAACTCGTCTTCTCCCTCAAACGACCGCAGCCGCTCACGCTCATCCACTGGACCTTCCGGAACCCACGGGAAACGACACGAGCGATCTTCCCCATCTCCTCCCCTCCAGCGAAACGCAAGCGCAAAGAGCCACAGTTTTTACAAGGGTATGTCGCTGTCGCTGGTGCGAAACCCAAGGCAGCCGACTACGAGCCTGTGGTTCAGGCGTTGATCATCCGGGCATGTGCCGAGTACGCCGTACGCGTCCTGATCAACTACGGCTTCCCGGACGCCGGCAAGCAGTCACTGTGGGCGAAGGAGTCCTTCAAGGTGGCATGTACTGCAGCCAACGAACATTTCAAGCCAACGGCTCGTATGCTTAAACTGGTAAGTCATTTGTTCTCTTGGACAATGTTTATCTACTGATGTTGCTCCATCGAATTCCCAGATTACGAAACGCGGGTCCCACATTCGATCACAAATCGTCTGCGGCGCCCGGGTCTTATTCGCGCCTCACTACAATTTTAATCGTACTTCAGGCACACCGGCAGTGATCAGGAAGAACCGACAGCTTTCAGAGAAGCTCGTCACAAAATCCGCTTTTCACCACAAGGTATATTTCTGCCTGTGTTTACGGCGCCGCTGATATATTTATCTAAGGACATCAATATCACTGATGAGGGCTTCGGCGGGAACAAGATCTTGACTGACCTTCGTCTCGCCACCGTCTTCGAAAACAAACATGCCCTGGGCGTCGTATTTGCGTCTCGTTTCACACCCTATCCGTTGCCGATGCTTGCGCTTGAATTTACTGCGGTAATGTTTTTCTTTCATCTTTGTCTGGACCTCCTGTTAATGTTTGTCTTGTAGCTCGAGTTCTGCGCGAATGAGTATTCGACTGGCAAATTCGTGGCTGCGCAGTTCTACGAGAAGGACGTACTCAAGATTTATACCAAGCACATGAACGCCATCAACACCTGGAATAACCTCAATCTCGAAGTCACTGCCAACATCCGTTGCAAGTGGTTCCTTCGCGGAACGTAAGCATTGATGTTGTCTGCCCACGCGTTTCTGATACCCTTGAATTAGTCGTGCGCTGGGCCTCGGCACATCCTCGGATGATCAGGGGATGGATGCTAAACAAGAAGAAGCCTTGCGTAATGAGCTGGAGGGAAGGACGGGTGAGACCGACAGTGAGCCTGAGCCGGACGCCGAGGATGATTTGTAGAATTGTGTGTCGCGTGCCGTCGAAATACATTATAGTTTCCGAACGAGTACCGTACCGTGCCGATTCTGGAAAAATCATTTTGGATTAGCTTGGATACCAAGACATGTATATCTGCAGCCTTGAAATCCATAGCTTCAGTAGTGTAGATATCCCTGATAGCTCGCTGCTATCAAACGCGACCAAGAGCTACGAGCGGCTACCGACAGAGTAGTGATGGCTACGGGCGGCTACCAGACTTTGACGTGCGGCTATCAACGGCTACCAAAAGGGGGACTTGGCGATGGGGCTACGCGAACTATTTCAGCTACCAGGCGCGATGTATACTTCCCCTTTTTTCCTGATGGAGGCCGGGGTGGAATATAAGTGTAAATGGTTCGGCGAGTCGAAACGAGCTTGAAAGCGGCCGCATCGGCCGAAGCGGCCGAAGCGGGTGCGACCCGGGTCCGAGGAATGGCAGGGTTCACCAAAACTGGTAAACAGAGGACCGGGGTAAGCTGTCGCAAGGAACGAAGAGAGCTAGTCGAAGACTGGTCCGAATGGTGAAGTCGAAAGGAATTTGGGAAGGGAAAATGAAGGCGAACATGGCCGGGTGGGACCCGGACCCGAGAGCAGAGTGAGCCGGACCCGAGGCGGCCGGAAACGGCCGGATCCGAGGGGAATTTGGCCCAATAGAAAAGGGCGAAGAATATTAAGACGAAGTCGGAAACAAAGAGTGAACAGGATGTTCAGCACATGGCAAGTAAGCACAAGACAAGTAGGCACATAACAAGTAATTTTGAAGCTAAGCTACATGGTAGTATGTACTTGGCTTATATACTAGAGTAGTTAATTGTGTATACAAAAGCGGTAAGAAGTCGAACAGAACAATAGTGAACAATAGGACAAATACGTATGGGGTAAAGTAATGCCGGGATCATAAGTAAATAACAAAAGAAACAATAAGGACGAATAGGAAGGAGGGAGACAGACAATAAGGTCGGATCAAAGGCATGGGAATAAGGCCTAGGAATATCCGAGGAAAACCCTGAAGACAGTACAAGTCGAAAGTCAGAGTACGGTAAGTAATTAGAAAGATAATGAAGGCATAAATGAATGGGCAATGAGGAGGCCAGGAAGCAGCCGGATTCCGGAGGGGAATAGGACCGGAAAAGTGCGGACCCGAGATGGGGAGTGCACCGGAAAACGCAGACCCGGGAGGGACCGAATAAATGAGTAATAAGCCAGAAAGTGTACAACACCTAGATGGCTGGAGAACGGGGCCGTGTGAATGGACGAAGCGGCCGAAGCGGCTGCCGAGGAGCCGAAGATAAGAAGGTAATGAAGTGGGGAAGATATAAGCCCAGAAAACCTGAAGGCGAAGCAACGAGAGTGAAGCAGAACTCAATGCGAGGTTAATGGAGGAGTGCCGCAAGTAAGAATGTAATGCGATCGGAAATCGAGCGGACCCGGCAGGATAGCGGACCCGGCGGGGAAGCGGAGCCAGAAAGGAGGTAGACAGGATGGGAATGTCCACGGCTGAGGGCGGGCCCGAGCCGCAAGTATGAAGGGAGAATAATCACAACTGAAGTGAATATAGTTGTGCTGTAACTGGGAATGTAATGCAACCGGAAGTCGAGCGCACCCGGCAGGGCAGCGGACCCGGCGGAGAAACGGAGCCGGAAGGGAGGTAGACATGATGGGAATGTCCACGGCCGAGGGCGGGCCCGAGGCAGCAGTACAAAGGGAGAATATTGCAAGGAAGTGAATACGGCGAAGTCAAGGAAGTACGGCCTGGATGCAAACAGGCTGGGGATGAAACCCGGAAGTGACTGGCTAGTAAGTGCAGCCGAAGGGGAAGTGACTAGAATGGTAGTGTTCCCGGGTCCGAGCGGACCCGAGGCGGGAATGCAACAGAACATCAGAATGCAAATAGGAGACGAAGCGGGAGTTCGAGTAGACCGGAAGTGAGCGCAGAGTCTTTAAAGTTGAATATGTTCTTGGCTTATCACGTAAAGGGCACGGGGACGTGACACCTTCTCATAGATACCACGAATCCTCTTTACTTGTTGTAGCTCGATGAGCACGTTGATATCAATATCTATTGGTGTAGAAGCTGAGTCGCGCTTCAAGTTTGTTGTGCGTAGGACGTGTTGTTGGATGCTGTTTGAGAGAACTTGAGACGAGATGGAGGGAAACTGAGTTCCCTTTATGATATTCTTGTTCTAATAGCAAATATTCTTACGGGAAGCACCGACAATTAGATTATTGGACTAAACCTCTTGTGCCGGCATCGTTGGCACCCCTCCGATATTCAAAAGAAAAGATCTATCCTTACAGGAAGTCACCCACAGCTTCACATAAAAAATTACAAGTGTATAGAAATTTTCGAAATGTACCTGCCAACTTGAATCCCGCTTTGGATTTGAAAAACAATCCTCGAATTGGGAGCAAATCAACGATTATACTGATGTTGAGGCCTCGATGCAATGCCGTACAGCGGATCAAGGTACAGGCGGAGTATGAAAACCCAAACTTTTTTTTCTGCTCCAAACCACGATGCAGCAGGAGCGGATCCCTCCTTTACCAGCAAGAATGGGTCTCGCTTGTTACAAGTGCTTCAAAGAAGAAGACGCTCGTCTGTCTCGATGCAGTGGATGCCACCGAATCTCCTATTGCAGTTCAGGTGAGTCGAGTGGCCTCTGCTAGATGTGGCGGAAGCTTCAGCTCAAGGCTATCATCGCAGAGTGTCAGAAGGTCCGTACGAAGGCTCGGATGTCCTTCTCTTTGTCGTGATAGTACGCTTTCCAGCTCGATTGGAAGCTACACAAGCCTATGTGCAAGGCGCTCAGCGCAATCGAGAAAAGTAATCCCAACGCATCGGCCGCGCTCTTTGTCTCTCTTACCAATGAGCCCACGACCGATTTGAACGTTCTCCACAACATGACCGAAACCCATGGTTCTAATATTCTCGGTTTTTGCCACCGTTCTTTGCAAAGGTATCTGGTCTGCATTGATTCTATTTCAGTCTTGACGTTTTGAAGACAGCCGACGACCCCCGAGCGAAACCTCATTGGATGGGAACCTCGATGCATGGTTTGGTACGCGTTTTCTTCCCTCGTGGACTTGATAATGATGCTACCTCTGTAGCACGCGCACGGACCAGCTTATTCGGATGGAGGCTGTCACGAAGGGAACGACGTCCGACAATTCTAAGCACCTCGTTCCCTGCCCCCAGTGCAATCTCAGTTTCTGCTGCTCGCCTGCGCACTGGGAAGCGGCGCGCGCGCTTCATCACGGCCCTTGCGAAGACGGACATGACGGCCTCTCGCACTGCGAGATGAACAGGGAGGTGCGTGCGGACATCAAGTTCGCGGACGCTATAGTAGCCGCACATGATGCGTCCGGGGTGTTTATCTGGGCGCCAGAGCGTATTAAGCCTGCTTGGGTATCTTTGGTAGGATTGTCCTGGGAGGGCGAATTCGGAGACGAGATGCGAAAGTCGGTTGGCGTTCCCGCGCAGCTGCCGATGGCCCCGTGGATTCGTGCAGCCTCCGATAATCTCACTATGCCGATGACGATACTATATGGGCTCGAGAAACTGACTGATGGTGACGCGTGGACAAGGAAACATACGCTTACCATTCATGCAAGTCTTCCCCTCTTTGAATTGCATTACCTCGCCATTTTGACCCCCTACCAGATTCTCGGCGCCGATACCAGGGAGATCATTGGCGCCATGGTTTTCGAAGAAATTCTCCATCGTCTACCGGCAGTCAAGACCCTCAAGGTGCGAACATTTCATTATCTAGAGGGTCGTAGCCCATGTTATGACAGCTCGTTCTGTGCGGTCCAGAGATGCCCGGCGGCCACATTCCGCGAACCATCGCTCTCGAGACATGTCCGTGCGTGGGTCCCGTGTCATCCCACGAATTCACCGCACATTTTATTTCAGCGAGTGTACCCGACTTGGGCGTAAGCGTATCCACGAGCACGTCGACGAGTGAGTCATCTCCCCACCGTTAGTCTACATCGTTCGACGTGTTCTCAGCACATACCACGGCTTCCTGCAAAACAAAGGCACCAAGTTCGAGAAGCCCGATCTCTGTATCGCGTTCAATTCCGGGTCGTCGCAGGAATCCATGCACACCTGGCCCGCAACCTTCAAGCTTCTCATCGACCGGAAGATCCCTGCGTTGTTCCCCGTGAGTTGGTGGATGTTTCAATTGTTCGTCGTTGATTACGAATCGGTATGCAGGCATTCAACCGCGAGGAGGCCGAGGCCGAGGCTGCGCTTCTGCGTGCCGCGGGCGCGAAGTTGCACTCCGCCCTTGGGCCCTCTAAAAATCCCTGGGGAAGCATCAAGATCATTCCAGAGCCGAACAAAGTATGTGGGTTCTATGCGGCGAACGGATGGATCGCGGGTGGTTTCAGCTGAACTTGAGTTATCTGTGTCGCACCGGTGAGCAGAAACAAGAAACGAAGTCAGATTGAGATAAATTCAGATACTGCTCTGTAACACGATTTTTTGGTCTACACTCTTCACAAACGAATCCCTGAGTATTTCTGTCTATTACATAGTTGAGTCGTTCCACCGGACCACCGGCTCGTTCCTCGGACATGGTTGAACGTTGGAAGGAGGAAATCTTCGCTATACGATGGTGACTCGAATTAGGTCAGCGACTGGCATTGTTTTTTCAACGACTTGTTTGCAATATCGAGGCGACACATGATTTCAACTCAGGTTCAAATTTCTATCATGTGACCGGAACTTGATCCCATCTGTGCCATACAACTACAAATGCAAAGCTCGGCTATTACCTCTTCCGCTTTACACTCATGTCCGACAAGTCTGCTCCCAAACCCCTCAACCTCAGGGAATATCATCGGCCCAAGAGACTAAAGCTCACAGACGCACGCATCCCAACCCTCAGTGCCGAATCCAAACGGTAATGTCTTGAAATAGTAAACGCTCCTTTTCACGAGCCCAAGATTCCAGCTGCCTGAAAAATCTGGCCGCATACCGACCCCGGAAACCAAAATTTCCCTTTCCCCGCGAACGCTCTGCTGCGGTTCTAGTCGCCTTGTTTGTGGGGCGTCTCGGAGATTTGTATGTCCTATTGAATCGGTGCGTAAGCTATTGCAGCGGATATATTCGGTAACTCAATTGAAAAGCAAGGAGGTCCCCTAGTCTTAGATCCTATGCGGGAGATACATCGCTGCCTGGGGGCAAGGTTGAACCGGAGGACCGCACGATCGAAGAGACAGCGGTAAAGCCATGCAGTTCGCGCGTAGAATCCTGGCTTACATGACACACAGAGACGCGAAGCCTTCGAGGAGGTACGATGCATACCATATTTTCTCTCGTCTCAACTTGTCTCAGCGTTCATTATTTGAAGATCGGACTTCCACGCAACAAACTCCAGGTTCCTTTACTCTGTGTCCTCGAGCCATTCTTGTCATCAAACCACTTGATCGTCACCCCGTTCGTTGCTGTCCTTTTTCTGAATCTCCTTTCCTCATCCCTCTCAAGTGTTGTCGTTCTGATATTGGACAACACCCTCCGGGCACGTCTCGCTCTCCATTTCGCTCGTCTGCCTTTGAAATCTGACACTGTCTTTGGCACACCGCAGCCTATCCTCAATACCTCCGAAGTCGCTTCACTATTCTCGCACCCACTCAGCTCCTTCCTCTCCTCTTCACCACCCTTCCCCACTGAATCCGAGCTCGTCGAGGTGCCCTATCACACCACCAGCGACCATGCATATCTGGGCCCCAATGACGAGATATTCCCTACACGCGCGCATCGATTCCTCACGGGCCGTGAAGCAGGCGGGATCAAACCCGTATTCGGTCTCACCGCGTTCGTCCGTCCATTTTCTGCTTACCCATCACCTACCTCGATTCGTTCATCGTCTTCCTCCCTGCTGCTTATTTCCTTTGTTTTCCCTCCAGTGCGATCCTGATCAAAGCCGCCTCCATTGCACACGCACCCCGCGTGCCGGATTTCGAGGTGATGCCCCCTGGGGCACAGACACTCGAGGCTCGCGTGGCGTGGGCGGTGTATAGCAGTCCGACATTCAGAGAGGCGTATGTGCGCGAAGGAATACGCATGGATTGGAAGGCTGTTGCACGCCTCGCGGGCGTGAAGGACACGCGTATCACTGGAATAATAGAGGAGAGGGAAAGCACGACGAGGGAAAGCTCTGCGCGCCACCGGTGGCGAGCGCATCGGAGCAAGCTTTGATTGAGTATGAGTTTGTTATCTATTCCGCGCTTGGAGATACTGACTACGGATTTTTCAGGTCGACGTGTACATCTATTGGATTTGTTCCTCATTTCTACGCCCTGCGATAAATCTTTCATTGCGGAATGGAAGTTTTGACTCTGAAGCTTCGTAGAATACAGGAACCAGCTCTCTTCAGTGCGTTCTAAGTTCGTCCAACCGGCTCCCATTTTCGATCTGCGGGAGCGAAGTGCCATCAGTGCGGCGATATCGAGATTCCTGGCTGCCACATTTTCTCAAATGCCTTCATGGACCGGTTCAAGATCCTACCATGGCGTTCTCCGAATGGCCGAGGTATACTGCGGAGTACGAGTACGGAAATGCCTTGAAGGCTTAGAGCCACTAGTACATACTTGCGCTCTTGGGCCGTTCGGGTGATCCTTATTGTGAAACGGGTTCTCTGGTTTACCTCGGATCAGCTGCGAGCAGACGAGATCTTGAATATCGTCTCAGCGATGTGGTTGCTGGAATTTCCATTTTTACAAGAGTCCATCTCATTTCATGCGATGTACGGCAATGCGCCTTGGACTGTTGGACAAACCACCGATTACTCGCAGATCCCAAGGGCCTTGTTCACATTCTGGCTGGCGCCCGGGAGGCTTACCCGAAATACCAGAAATTGGTTGTCCACGTCCTCCCCCGCATCGTACGGTTGGCCAAGCGAGACGCCTTGAGTACTCAGGAAGTCGTTGTCACTCTGCAGTAGAGGATAAGCAGAAGCTTTCAGACGGGATAAAGAAGAAGAATGCCATAGGTAATACTAATAGGCTGGCGACGCACCGCGGTGAACAAGAAAAAGTCATCGCGTGCGCTAGCACCCACAGGTGCCAGCGCAAAGCTCTCCCACTTTGCGTCAAGGAGCGTGTTGTCATCTGGGTCGCCTGCAATACATTCGATAGCACATGGCAGTCGTCCAGAAATAATTCAACGCAGATTGGGGAGGATAAGAATCAGTAATAACGGAAAGCGGATAGATGGATTGAACTGTATGTACCGTTGTGCAGCCCGAAGCGCGCGAGCTGCGTTGCGTCCGCGTAGTCGACGAAACTAATGTACGTCGCCGGAGTGATATTTTCACTCAGCACGCCATTCGGGGCGACGGGCGTCGAGGGCGAATCGAAAGTGGTGCCGTGGATGTCCGTCGCGTTGACGATGCTGAATAGGTCCGCGTGTCTGCGATCAGTATTTTTGGTCAGTAAAAACATCCCTGGGTGACGCAAATGGGGAAATGAAGGGATGAAGAATTGAATGGGCAACGGGCGGCGTACTTGTACTTGATTTTGTCGCCGCTGCCACCATGGCCGTTGCCATCGCGTGCGAGGCACAGGAAAACGCCTTCACTAACGAAGTGAATCTCGCTCGTCGCCTCAACCTTACCACTGCTGCTTAATGGTAGGGGGACGACCCACTCGCCGACCAGTGGCACGGAGACAGTGGGCGCGGACACGTCGTATGCGAGGAGGCGCGTGTACTGCAGTGCACCGTCCTGAATTGTGGCAGATTGAAGGATCGCGTAGAGTGTATTGGTTGTGGTGTCGAGGGTAAGGCCTTCGAAACCTTGTATAGTTGGTTTCGGTCAATTCTAAGTCTTGATGGTGCCGAGCTTACCTTGATTAGCGCCACGGCCAGTCGCAGGATCCACGTTGGCGGTAAAGTTAAGATTCCCCTCGGAATCAAAAGGCAGAATAGCTGCTGGCGGTTGGATGGTCTGGATGAGGTGTCCATCCGCAGTGAAACGGTAGATGTACGGGCCGTATTCGTCACTTGTCCAATAACTTCAAATTACTTCAGCAAACTAACGCCCCTAATTGAGCCTAACTGTGCGTACGTTCCGTCCCGATTCGCGACAAGGCCCTCGGCGTCGACGGTGAGGTGCGGCTCCGTAGTGCTCGCAATGGGCATCTGCGGGTCCGCAAGGGGGTTCTTTCCAGCACCGGGCATTGCCGCGCGGATGGCAGCTGGGTCGAGTCCGCTCGTCTTGGTGTTTTTCCGCTCTACTTCAAGGACAGTGTTTTTATACGTCAGTGCAAACGTTTGCTGCGCAGTCACAAAGGTGAGGTTTGCGGTGCCATAGTACGGCGTCAACACAAAGTCTATCTCGTGCCGCCGTGCTTCGTAATCAATTGTGCTTATTCTAGTGAATTTCTTTAATTCAGGCGGGCACAGATTTCAGACGCAACCCACACGTTGTATCCGCGGTCAGGTTGGACGACAAGGGTGCCCGTGAAGCTCCCATTGTTGAGCCCTCGCCATGTATCAGGTTTAATGGCGATGGCGCTCCCGATTCCGCCGAGCGTGTCGCCTGTGGATTCGGTGAAATTTGAAGGAATGCGACCAAATGCGACCAATCCCTTTCAACAAGTTGCAGACAATTCGGACCAGCAGTATCATAGCTCCTACCTGATTCACGTATGTAACACCTCCCAGAGAAACGGAAACCGTCGCGGGCGGAACTGTTTGCACTGCGGAAGCTGTTCTCGGCAGTTCTGGGAGCCGGACTGCAGTGGAAAGGCGAAGGATCGTGAGGACGTACAAGGCCCGCAGGGAAAAAACCATGGTGGGTGGACTTGGAGGGAAGGCTCTCAAGAGGCTAACTTAAGTGTGGAAGATCCATTGTAGATGTCATCTGGTAGTGGGAAGAACGGCACGAAGGGGCGGAAGAACAGGCCATACGGTGCAGGTCAACGTGGGGAGGGGAAGAGTGCCGCGGTACCAGTTGCCACGTCAAGTGTCATCGAAAGGAAGCGATGAGGTAAAAAGAGCTCGAGGAGATGCCGATGGATGTTCGGTCCGCGTGGGGACGCACCAGTGCGTGTGGATGCAGCGATCGCTGGTCGTGTGCCATCGATGGAAAATTAGTGAAACTGAAGATCAAAGAATGAAGGAGATCGCTGCTGCGTATTCTCGTGTTTTCCGCGACCATCATGACAAGAACGTTTGCTGATAATACATATAAGTAGCAGGTATTAGGAACAAGACTAATTTTCTGATTAAACATGAGATTCCACGATGAATTGAGTCAGAGAATTGAACACGAACCTATAATAATCACGATATTCCCGCGAAACCCAGCGTCCCACCATAACGATGGGTTGAGGTCGTACCGGCCAAAGAATCCTCGTCGGCCCTGGCGTCTAAATCATCAAGATAGTTACATAGGTATTGACATCGTGTCCAGCACAATGCCAGAATCCCCCACATATGTTTCTTCTGAGGCCACAGAACGTCCGTGTAGCACCAAGTGGCAGGCCAAGATGGACTGCATGGCACGCAGCGACCTGAAGTGTGGCGCTAAGGTAGGCGATGGGGTATAGGAAAAAGCATAAACGTACGAATCGGCGATGAATTTTAGTCCCGGCTAAGTGCAGGAGAGGTCCATCAGGAACGCTGATCTGTGGCAGGATGATATAACGTACTGGAGCCTGGGTTTCCAGACTAACGTCCACGACAAGGATCACTGAACAGGGGATTGCATAAGAACGAAGACTGTCGTGTGACGGAATAAAATCTCACCGAAGATGGCCAAGTAAAATAAAAGTCCATCCCGGTAGAAAGTCGTGACAAGCTGGGAATGGCGATAGATAGACCGGGAGAGCCAAACTGACAATGCGTCTCAGATGCGCAAGTAGGAAGTATGACGAAGTCATACATGTGAGAAGCCCTTTCCAAACGGTTAACAGGACAATGACTAGATAAAAGGAATGAGTGGTTTGACAGTATCTGTCAAGGGTCTATCTTACTAGTCCCTCCGGCAAGAAGTGACACATAGATCACGACCCCAATGTCAGTGGGACTGTCGAGATTGCATGAATTGGTCGGAGACAGTGACACAGGGCCTGGGATGATATCAGGACTCGTACTCGAAAATAAACAAATTCACGGACTCAAAGATCCTGTCCATTGTATCAAAGCCCAGATATTTACTCCCGCGATTGCCTTGCCAGGGTGAGGCCGATGTCCAGCATCATGTCTGGAAATACTCACAAGCCACAAAACCACGAGGAACATGAGCAAACTCAGGGACTTTTCGTACAAGGCGTACGTTCTAATTGTCAATATCACTGCCGAGGATTTAGTCCTGATATTTCGAATGGGGGAACAGGACGCACATTCGGTAATGATGGTCCCCAAAACTGCGAATACTGGGAGTACTTTAGAAAAATCGCAGTAATATATTGCTATGACTCACTTCGCGCAAAACTCGTCATGTTATGGCACGTCTCTGGATCAATACCTAGCTGTGTGCGGACTGGAAGTTGAAGTGGTTTGAACGGGGAAGACTGGGCAGCGGTGTTCGCACGTACTGTGGACGCCAAGGGCTGAATCCACGAAGGGACTGTACCTGGAGAACAGATACAGGACTTTCACCGCACTCCATGGCGACTTCCACACCAGACGGTACTTGAACGCCAATCAAAAGAGCTTCATGAAGAGCAGGGGTTTGACATACCTCTTGGTCGACGTTTAAAAGGGTGTCGTACGTCTGGAGCGACATCCATTAGTCCTCAATGTAGCTACATTGGAGCGATGGCTGACCAAAACAGTCAACATCCCGACTGGGATATTCCGTTAAGGGCTCAGTATACATCCAAGAGTGGATCTCACCGTCAATACGCTGGAAGGCAAAGAGACTCCCGGTCAAGGTCAAAATGAGATCGATGGCACTGAAATACGCACGGACACCAATTGAAGGTCGTAAATAGGCGTGTTAAGACCGTCCATAGTGCACTGGACGGGCGTGAAAAAGGCCGGCTGCTGGGCTCAAAGCCAGCAGGGGCTTGGGGGTACCAGTAATGTGATTGTGAAGAGGAAGGGGGAGGGGAAGGGCTGATGATCGAAGGCGATCAGATCATGATGAGGATGAACCGTGATGAGCCCGATTGGCTGTTATTGTGTCCGGACACACGTTGTCAGGCGTGGAAAGGTAGTCCGCGTGGAGAGGGAATACGAAAGGGGCCGTGCAAGGCGGCCAATTTGAAGCCGTGGTACGCACGATGAGACGCTAAAAAAACTGTGAAATATTCTTGTGTCAGGGAGAATATCCAGAGCTAAACGGCGAATAATGTCGCCACATCAAACGGTGCCTGATGCTTAGCGCTGCGAACAGCCTATTCGACAGCAACTATCATTCAATTTGGAAGCGGATCGGCTGCCATCGGCATAACCTCTCTCCTCCTAAGTTATCTCGAGTCACGACAAGTTGAATCCCAGGTCGTCCAGTTGGTCAGTATAAGAGTTCAGTTTTCAGACAGCTGATGTTTCCGGAGCGCATGATCAGTATCGTACCGGCATTCCGCCGACTCCGGCGCCTTTTATGTATGGGGAATGGCGAATAGATACTTAGATCATGTGGAAATTCGTTCTTCGTATCGGCGCTCACATCGATGATTCTTGTCATCCAAATCGCTAGTTGCATCGATTTTCAAGACGGCAATCAAGCAGATTCGTGACTGATTTTCTGTTGGCCACCAGGTGGCGCCAGGTCCGCTGAAGTTTGAATTTACACCCGTTGAAACGATCAAGTCATTATTCACTTAAGCTCGTCGCACAGTCGAATGGCCGCAGTTCTTCTGTCCTGCGGTTGCCAAGAGCCCTATGGGATGCCGACATTGTGGAGGTTCGGTGGGATTTCCGCATAATTTCCATGATGTGAATCCTGTCAGTGAGATGATTTGTCAGCCAGAGTGAATTGCGTTTCGAAATAGCTCATTACTGGTGCATCCATGGCGCTGCCCAAGGCCCCGTCATAAGTAGGTTGGGATGTTGGAAATTAATTCGCGGACGTCGTACTAGTAAATAATGCATGCTGGTCAATTGAACTCAGTTCAATCGATAGAACTTCGACTCGTATAATTGCGCAATGGCATTGCTGGACGGCCACTGAGAGAGCGTATTCATCTACGGTGTTACCGTCCACACGACTCTGAAGGTTTGCCCTCGTTTTCCAAATTCCATGGTAGGTTTTGCGAAAGCTGTGCTTCTGATCGAATCAGTGATCGGGAATCATCGGGCCGAGAGGCCCGAGAAATTGACTCCTTGTTTTCGACCAGCACCTCACATACACGTCTATGGCTATGACATCTGCATACTATGAGATCTACCGTGCCTCGCCGTGTGTAAAAACCCTCATTTCACGTGGCGTGTGTCTCATAAACTAGTCGAAGGCTTGGAATCGCATTGCTCGACACATTGGACGAATACATCCGGAGCAACGTGGTCGACCAGAGATTAGCGATACTCGTCATGCAAGAGGTGCGACAGCTCATCGCAGTGCAGGGTGAGACGCCTATATATAGCTGGTGATAATTTGCAGTTCGACCGCGAAGTTTTGGCCAATACAATCGCGGAGAAGGTGAGGGCCAAGGCGAGCGTCAAGGTGCGGATCCTCTCTGATTTCCTATTCATTCTTGCGGCTAAGCTGACTGGCGGTGATCTAGGCTCATCTGAAGACGTACCGCAACTGCGAGGAGGTGTGGAACTTCACGCTTCAGGGTGCTACGTTCAAGATGGACGACAAGATGATCGTGACAACGGGTCGGATCCAAATTATTGCGTGCAAAGACGCAAATGCAGATTCTGTGGCAGAGACTGCACAGCCGAGCCGACTGAGGAGATATTAGATATCGGCCCACAATGTCCTGGAATTAAAATATCGATTTGTAGCCTAAGTAAACTGTAGCCTTGTTATAGCCTCGTTTTATTTATGTGTTCATTTGTCTTTTTGGGAGCCGTCGTCTCTTAAAGTTTGCCTCAGCCTGCGAAGTCGCCTTGCTGCTTCGGCAAAAGAAAGTTCAGAATCACTTTTCGGAATCCCGCCGTATCATTACGGAAGTGTCAGAACGAGGCTGTGTCGTGAAGGCTGTGACGCAGTGTGACGGTGACAACCATTCCAGACTGAGACCACGACCACCGCCTCGAACCGCCTGTCCAAGGAAGAGACACCGCGATTTTGAGCGTTCAATGGAACCTTTCTAGGTCTGTTCTACTCCCTGTACAGTTCACGTACTGCCTTCCCGGCGGCGGCGGGCAAATGGCATTGCAGCCGCTCGCAGTGCATAATGGTATCATCCACAGGGTAAGTTAATTTCGATCTCGACAGCTGTTTACTTGGTTCTGCATAAGCAGAGATTATCTGTGCGATGTGGAGGATACCATGAATATGACGATACTGTATGGCGAACCCGACATGTACACAGACAATTTGTTCGGTACAGCGTGTTCCGTTATAGTACATTTCTCCGCTCTAAACTTACGGGGTGTCATCTCTTTAGCTAAGGTCTTACTTCATTTCATTCTCTGTCAATCATCACCGATTTACTCAAATTAGAATCACAGATTATCTGCCTGGCGACCTGCGCCTGAGGATACAATGCATACCGGTCTCTCTCTTTCATCCGCCCTGCCCTCTTTCCTTTGTAGAATTATTTTCCAAAAGAGGAGGCTGTTCAGGGTGGAAGCGGCGAATATCATTTTAGATGCTGTGCGTTCTCTATCCAAATTAGCAATTCCTGGGACTAAACGTTTTCCAAAGCTGTCTTTGCGGTGTCCTCTTGATGATCTTACTACAACTCGATGATTCTAAGTTAAATTGATCGAAAGCTGTTGAATTACACACACAGCATCCATCCGTCCAAAGGATATAAGGCGACGACGTTCCCACTGTGCGCAGTTCGCTCAATGGCTCATTCTGACAGCAAGGAGAGAAGTCCACTCCCGCCTCCCGTCCAGGTACGCTATATATCGATGCCCAGCCCAAGTGGACGCTTATGCAGTTTAGATGGCCGGTCCGCCTCCTTACGCCGCTGCCCCAACCAACACAAATGCACCCTCTGCACCATCGACAGAATGGTCCGTCCGTCCACGGAACTACATCCAGATATCCAAGACATTCGGTGCTCTGGCCCGAACGCGATTCATCCTCGATCCGAACCTGCACGTCCCGGATTCGCTGCGTGGGGAGACCAGCCTTTCGTACCTTCTTTCGTCCTGCCCAAAGCCGAATCTCGAGCTCGCTGTCGCGTTTGGCGAGATAGACGCCGACATTAAGGTTCTCGCCAGCACCGCTAAATGTGCCGATAATCGGTATAGATACGAGTCGTTCGCGTGCCCCAGACAGACTGGGTTGGAGGCCAGCACCACGAGCGGGGCCGTAACCCTTCATATTGTGCGCCAATCATCCCGCTCCATTAGTCCGGGGTACTAATCATGCTGTTGTGCTTAGAACGCAACGCACTTCTCCCTCCGCGCTTCCTCCTTCTTTGGGCGGATCCGCATCTTTCTGCCGCGCACGTACCACGGCCCGCTCACTATCACATCTTCTCTCGGCGCTCCGATGCTCTCGTCGGAGCTAAGGTGCGTCTGCACGCCCATCAGCGAGGTGGGCAGCCGCAGACGTTTGTTCGTGGGCGACTTGGGCGTGTGGCAGCAACGCCATGAGCACGGCGACTCGGCGCAAGTGGGGTCGAGTTTCGGGCGCGTATGGGTCGGGTATGTTGGGGAGGAGGAGGAAGCGAAGCGGGCGATGCGGTGGGACGCGTTGCAGTGTGCTGTAAACCTCGTGCTGGGGCTTGTGGTGTTTTGGATTGTTCGTTGGGCGGGGAAGGGTTTGTTGTTGCTCTTGGCGTTTATTGGGCTGCTTTGAACAAACTGCTACTTTCGAGTCTCGACACACGTAGTACGCAGCTATACTAACGTAGTACGAAGCTCTTCTGTGTTCGATGTGTGATGTTGATACACATCCTCTCTGTAGTACAGAAAGGCATCATTGACAGAGCGGCGAGGGTAGCAGAAACGACGAGGCTGCCCCGAGTGGGATTCCCTGAAGAAACGCTGCATTTCATCCCATCCCTAAGGCGTGAGGCGAGGCAATCACAAGCCAAGACTCCGCTCAGCTGCCCAAGTTCGTCCTCGCAAACGCTTGTGATGAAGTCTGACCAACTCTGCAGCACGCAACACGGCGGCTCCCGTGTCCGTCCGGTCCTCGACCCGGAAACGAGGCAGGCCCTTACGCCTTCGTAACCACATCGTCATCGCTGGCCTCGGTCCTCGCTTGAAGAAGGAGCCCGTATCTCCGATTGTGGTGCGGCGCGACCTCTCGACTAGTCGACGCACACGCCTCGCATCCCCACCCGCACAGCGGACAGAGCACACGTCATAACCGCGCAACGACTCGGAACACCAGGACCCGAAATGGAAACGTACCTCCTCCACCTCGACCCCGACGCACCTAAGCGACGCAATCCACACCCTCGTCACAACCTCCGTCCCCGTCTTCGCCGGAGCATGCACCTCGGGGAATCCTGCAATGCAAAGCCGCGAAGGCCTCCCGCCTCACTGCCCGCAACAGGGCGCGTGGAGAGTGGGGATAAATGAAGAAAAGCGTACGTTCGCGAGTCAGTTGCGGGCAAGGCAGCGAAGAGTGGGTGATGTTAGAATCGGGAGTGTCGAACCGGGTAACGCCTTGTGATGCGTGACAGGATTCCTTCTGTCTTCCCATCGTCTCGAAGCGTCCAGTGGCTCTCTCTTCCTAACTCCCATCTGTATTCAAAGAACATGTCAAATTCTGCAGGCAATCTAGCGTACGGACTGCCTCCTGACATCAGTCGTCTGCTCTACACCAACGATCCCCGCGTTGACTATCAAGTGGCGGAGATCAAGAGCAGTCTGGCGATTGCTCGAACTCTAAAAGACAAACTTGGTCTCCAACTTACGCAGATGCGGATGGATGTCATGCGGCTTGAGCGCGAAGAATTGCACGCCTCGCGGCATGTCTCTCGCTGCGAATTCGCTCTAGCACCGGTTCGGCGTATCCCGGCAGAGATCCTGTCCGAGATCTTTCTTTGCTATGTCGATCTCTTAGGCGATCAGCACCAGTGTGTAGACGTCAAGCACGGTGTGTGGCTTTTGGCCCATATTTGCAGCTACTGGCGCCTCGTCGCTCTGTCCACATCGGAGCTTTGGTCCTCGTGCGGTTTCTCGTGCGATAAGCCGGGCAGAGATCCTCTCTCCCTCGTCCAGGACTGGCTGAATTACAGCGGGAATCGTCCTCTGTCTATACGTTTCCGGTGCGTGGGACATCCTCCCAAGACAGGAGGTTGGTGTAAACATGTCCTCGAAGCGCTGGCTGCGCATTCCGGCCGATGGTCAGAGCTGGACATCGATGCACCAGCGGCCATCTACTCATATTCTGCCATGCAGTCTTTCCAGAACAAAATTCCGGTTTTGAGAAAGCTGCGGATTGTCGCTTCCCGCACCACGCACCCCATTTCCTTGAGAAGAGTTTTCAACAGCGCCCCTCAGCTTCGCGAGGTGTCGTTGCTATTCTTTGAGCGCTGGTCTTTCCGCATGCTTCTTCCGTGGACGCAGGTCACCTCCTTTTCCGGCGGCATCGTTGCTGAGCCTCGTATCCTGGAGATAGCCCCCGGGCTTCTGGATTGCACCATCTACCCATCTGCAAACGAAACCACTCCGTCCTTCCCATTATCTGCGCCTCTGTTCCACGGCCTCCGCCACCTGCACCTATACTCCAACTCACTCCGGCCGGAGTTGCTCGCTTTCCCCGCCCTGCAGTCTCTGCGCATCTCGGCGGCGGATAAGAGCATCCTCCAGTCAGTCGAACGCATGCTTAAGCGATCGATGGCATCGCCAACTTCATTACACATCGACGAGTTCGAATCCTCACCAGACCTTGTTGCGGTGTTGGCAGCAGCGCCCTCTGCAGCGCACCTCACGGTCTGCGGCACAACGACGACCGCCGCAGCCACAGACCATTTCTTCGCTGCCTTCCTGGACTGCGGCGCTATCCCCCCGTTGCTTCCCGCACTCCGTACGCTGCGGATCCAAGGCGTCGCGTTCGGTGCTTCGTTTGTGCGCATGGTCCAGACACGCTGCATGGCTCCGGATCCTGGTGTGAGGATTAACTGGGAAGGCGCCCGGCTGGAGGCCCTCACAGTCGCCGACGTAGGCAATACCCATACCATGCACCTACTCCAGATCAAGAACGTAGAGGCTGTCGCGGGGTTGAAATTTTTCACGGGGGCCTTGTCCAACACGCGGTGCGCTTTGTCTTGAAATCTTGACAGCGTTTTGACATAGCTTATTCAGGATCCTTGGGTAGCGCTGCCGAACGGGCTGCAAGTTCAAGTATTGCTTCGCGAATTGATTGCATTATTCTGCGACGACGTATGATGGTTTGGAGATCGATCTGGTGTACCTATGGCACGCGCTTTATGCATGCTCAGCACGCGCTGAGTGATTTGCTCCGTCTCCAGGTCAGATTGACTTGACCTGCGAAGAGGAAATGAGACGACCGTTCCTGATCAGCGGCGCGCTATGAGGTGGTCCCAATAATATGACACGGCGATACCGACCAAGCAGGTAATTGAGCAAGAGCCTGAAAACGATTCAGAGCTTCTCAGCAGGAAACCGAAGAATTTGAAGCCAGCGTGCGAGACGTGCATGCAGCGCGAGTCAGGGCACGTCAGGAATATGAAGCCTTCAGGTGAACGAGAGCCAAAGTTTTTAGTGTAACGGCTGGTGCATCCTTGCAGTTTTCCTGCATCCACCCAGGCGTGTAGCGCGGAAACTTGAAGCGCTGCAGAGCGTGAGACGAGCGTTCGGTCACATCAGTGACCAGCGTGATCCACCTCTTTCTTTTCACCACGAGGGACGATTTGCAGATTTCCACCAGTTCAGGTCACTGTAATCCACAACTGGCGTTCCCCAACCGTACCATATTCACAGGTGCCTGGAGCCAGGGACGTCCGACCCAAGACTCAAGTTCGACCCATCCAACGTCTCAGATCTTTCCCCTCTTCTCCGCCGCAATGGGTAATCACTCCAACGATTTCGTGGACAACTTGAGCTGGGCGTGCTGGTACGCCATCGTTCTCCTTTGCTCCATCGCTATGGTTCGCTCGCGCTAGATTTCGCACCGAGGCATTGCGCGAATACAAACTTTACGGTGAGCTTGATCAGCTTCTCTTGCTACAGATCCGCCCATGACATTGACAGTTTCTTTCTACGGTGTTTTCGCTGTCGTGTGGTAGGTAAAAACTTTACTCCTTTTGAATGCATTGTAACCTAGGAGCTGTGATGGTTGACCTTGGCCAACGCGGCATCCTAGCATGTGACTGTTGAACCATTGATTCGCAATTTCGCACAGTTCTCCTGACCGCAAGCAACTGTGGTAACACATGTCGACGGCAAGAAAGTCAACAAAAATCATCATCTGACCGTCAAAGGTCCAACATCCGAGGCCTAACTTGGCCTAGCATCGATTCAACCTTGACATTTCGCGCTACGTCAGCTTGCCTCCTGACACAGCTACAAAGTGATCCCATGACCAAAGCTCCGAGCCTTACAGCACGGACGCCATTTCTCGCTACTTGCTTGAGCCCCCGTCTACGGCGCCAGGCATATCTGGTCTTTCCCGGGCGCGATGTCGCATACGTCTCCGGCCAGCTACCTCGTATGGGGGATCATCTCAGTGATAGTGAGTCTTAAACAATGGACATGATCCTCGACTGAAGGAACGAATCTCTGTACTCAGCTCTTCGTTTTCCTGGTATACCACATGTACTCGTTCGACCACTTCCGTTGCTTGAAGTGCGTTTCTGCCGCGTTCCTCTCGTCTCAGCAGGTATTGATTCGGAGCGCTTGACCTCGAAGGTGGAATCGAGATCCTGAGTCCGGGACATTCAAGAGGATCATGACAGTGCGTCGCAGGCTATCCGCTAATACCGCAGGACTGAATATCAAGCGTTGTAGTACTCGTATCTGTTGGGTGTGCCGTTGATAATGACCTATGCGGTCGGCTTCGCGATCATCAAGTACCGACAGGGCTTCGTGGCGATCGAGGGTGTCGGTGAGTGATGCGTTGCAATGGCTTTTTGCACATCTTCAACTTGAATTTGGGGCGTAGTCATTCCGAAGCCCTACACGGCTTGGCCCGAAGCCGAGCGGCGCGCCATTTTCCCGCTGATGCTCACGTTCGCAGTGGCTTGGAGTTTCGAGATGTGCGTGTACCCCAAAGTCTCCCTACCCTCTGTCCTTCGTCCTGAGGTTGTGCAATTTCCGGAAAGGATAACACATCTAGAAGGTGCGTCGTCCTTTGTCTTCACAAATGCGGGATTCCCTTCCTCAACGCACATATTCGCAGAGCTCTGTTTCTGGTTCTTCGTCGTCATGTCGTCCGGGCAGCAAAATTGGTTCCGGAGCCGGTACTTCCGGGTCTGGATCGTCGGGTCCTGCGTCGCGATAATATATATGCCCCTATTGACGATCTTGTCGCGGGCTGACCCGTTGAGGGTGAGTCCCCCCGCGGTCTTCGGAATTTATCTGACAAGTTCACATGTGGATTTCAGAGCGAAGCCTTTACGTTTTTGGGCGGCAGTCTGGGTAGTTTGTGCCTGACGCTGTCGTTTACGCCCATTTTGTAGGTTCATTCAACCGGAGAGTTGTCCTTCGCTGACTTGGAATTGGAGGTGGACTTTCCCGGAGTTCTTAGCCAGCCTAGTCCGTTCTCTCCACAACGGCAATAATCGCTTGACAAACTACTATCTGCAGAAAGCTGGAGGAGTCGATGCCGGAATCATCGTCCGACTGACGAAATTCCACGAGCTCAACGTGCGTTTGGCCCAAATTCCACTCTGCATATTGACTCCACCGCTGCTGACAGACGATCCGTATCGTTTTCCGGCTCATTTTCGTCCTCCCACTATTTATCCTGGGTGTGGACGGCGTGCGACCACACAAGCACATCAATGAGAGTATGCTCTGGACGGGTGCGGGGACTTTTTCTACCGTGCGCATCCGCTGAATGCGCCACTAGATTTTCTGACGATGATTGCGGCGTTCGGGTGCTGTATATCGTCTGCTCTGACGCTCGTCGTACGTTGCGATTCATTGGCAACCGTCGAGTTGACTATATTTATTTAGATCTTCTTCCCCCGCTCCGTGGAAGACGAGATCGCCGCCAAAGACGCCGCACGCGAAAAACGACGCAGCCGCCGGTCCGCGTCGCTCGCGGGTGCCAGCGCCACCTTTCCTCCACAACCAGAATGGAGCTCGCAAAGCGGGATCCTCACGCCGATCGACAACCACTACCCACCCTCGATCGCGACGGAGCGGCGGTACAGCGGGCTGCCGAGCGTCGATGAACATGGCCAGCCATGGAGCCTGATCTCGTCGCCGACTATGGTGCACAAGGAGGGGCACTACGATAGAGCGAGAGATGTGGTGAATGATACGCAGCAGATGCCGATGAGGCGGCCGAGCCAGCACTATCTGCATCGGAGGTCGTCGAGTGTCAATGCGGTGGTGCATAACTTCACTTCACCCATTGGTGCGTTGCTGTGGATTCTGTCCATTTAAAATTTCGTTGACAACGTCGATTTTAGATGTCCAGTGACGAGCCTAATGAGATTGTAAGACCGTGGCGCGTCGCCCGGTAATTTGTATTCACGCCCGTGTTTTGTTGTAAAATAAATGATGCCATCCAACCCTCAAAATTCTCCAGTCTATCATCCTCTTTACAAATTGCAGTGTTCCCCGTATTTCCTCTACTTGAGCTGTCAACTACGTCCGCCAAATTCTGTGGGACAGGCCCGTGCACGACAACGCGCGACTGACATGTGATCGCGCAGCCGTTTGTGACAGTGACGTGACCCTTTTTTTTCACTCCCGCCATGTTGTCGCTCCTCCGTCTGCGCGTCGCCCCGGCTGCCCTTGCCCTCCGGCGTCCGCTCTCAACTCTACCCTCTACCACCCTCCGTGCTCTGCCTTTGCGTGCGTTCTCTACCGAAGTGCCCGCCGCGACTGGTAAAGGGCCGCGCATGTACATTTGGTGCGTCTCCCGTCCTTTTATCTCTCCGTTTCTCATATCTTCTTTCCTTCCACAGCCAAAATTGTGAGCTTCCTCTGTGGGGGTCTCGAAAGTTCAATCGTGAATGAATCATAACATATGTCGTGTGCCTTTGCAGGTCGGCGCGAGGGGCATCTGCGGAAGGACTGCAAGGAGCGGGCAATCTGCGTCGCGTGCGGTCTCGAGGGCCACGAGCGCAAAAATTGCCCCAGACCAGACCCCGCGCGCCTCGAGGCACTGGGCAAGGGCCCCAAGGTCTGGTGCGTCTGCTTTTATTTTTATTTTTTCTTTGCATTATCGCGCATTACTGACCGGTTTCTTGCCCTGTCTTGTTTGTCATGTAGCTTCCGCTGTGGTGTCGAGGGACACGTCCTCAAGGACTGCCCTCAGCCTCCAAAGTGCTTCAGCTGTGGCGAGACGGTGTGTTCCACCACTCGTTCCATATTGATTTTACGCTGACGTTTATTTTTCGTTTCATTCGCGATAGGGCCACCAGCGGAAGGATTGCCCAACACGGCCTCCCCCTCCGGTGAGGACGGCCCCCGCCGAGGCGAAGCCTGAGGCAGCCGCGGCTGCATGAGCTGCGCGTGTGTCACCCAAACAAACTCTCGGACGTGCGCGGTCTCTCGAGACGCTCAACGTCCTGTCCTATCCGCATTACAAAATGTCTCAATCGGTGGGGCCCCGGTGGGAATACCTATCGCTTGTTGATATCACATAGCATTCATGTTAGAAATGCGCAACTGAAACCCTCAATTCTACATCGCCCCCCTCGCTTTTGACTGTAGTTTTGCTCCTCGGCCTACTCTTTTTTCTTTCTACTTGTCGGCATTTCGTTCTTGGCTTTTGGACTTACTCGGAACTCTTCCTGCCTTGCATCACTCCACCCGCGTTGCGGTTTGTTGTCACCCTCTCCATGCCTCCACATGCCCCTAAGTATGATGGCTTCGTCGCTTTCTTATTCTCCTTTCCTTTTCGACAAGTTGAACGCCTCCATACCTAATGCCTGACGCGAGGATTCAGAAATCCATGTCCTGTGCGCAGTAACTTACGATCGTCTAATCAACCGCCCAAGCGAGGTTAGTTTAGGATTGTTGATAAAGAGCCTGAGGACTCCGCCGAGATTTGAGGAATGAGGCTAACGAATCTGGCTCGATCGTTTAGCCGTAAAGTTGTGCAGCCCTCTTAAAGCCAGATCGCAACGGGTTATCGACATATTTCGTCCCGAACGCGAGAATCTAGGTGACATCACGGTGATCAAACCGGCTTCAGCACTGCCTCGCCCTTCTTACCCATAACCCTCATGTCCTCAGACGACGATCCTATCTCGGTTCCTGCCAAGAAAAGGCGCGTACAACGCGCCTGTGATATGTGTAGACGGAAGAAGCGTGCGCTGCTCTATCCATGCTCTATCCGTGGATGCTAACTTGACTAGGAGCCTGTACTTCGCGTCTCCACTTGGCCCACGGCGTGATGGCTGAGTTGCGCATTTTTAGGCGATGGACTACGTATGTCAGAGAAGAAATGCACGAATTGTATTGAAAACAATCTGGCTTGCACCTTTGCGGGAGCGCTCGCAAAACGACGAAGGTCAGCTCAGATAGATAGTTCTTCGAGATCATCATCAATGGGTCCGCAGCTACGTTGACGCACTGGAGGCTCGCCTGGAGCTGACTGAGCAGCTGCTGCGCAAGGAAAGATTGTCCACTTGCGCGCTGAACACCGAATTTGATAATGTTCACGGCAGGTGTCATGGCAAAACACACAAGCACCCCCGCCGGCCACGACCCCGGGAAACAGCCAGTGGAGCAGCGAGTCAGCCGTTCTCACCCACCAAAGCGATATCCCCACCGCGTCTGGTAGCACCGGCCCGGGTGTCCTGCTCGCTGCCCTCAACATGCGGTCTATGAATACACCCGCCCCTGCTCCCCACGGCGACGACCTAGCGCACCTCGAGTTGATACAGGATCTAAGCAATCTGTCCCTCAATCAGGTCAGGGATCGGTTCCAAGGTAAGTCGTCGGGCGCTCAGCTCGTCAAGAATGCTGTGCTGCTGCGCGAGGGGTACGAGGAGAAGGACATGCCGTGGTTGTCGCGCCGTATGCATTATTGGACCTTTAATCCCGTGAGCACTCCATCTCTGTTTGTTTACAAAATCGCTGCTCATTGGCATTTAGATCAAGCATCGCGTGCCGCATGAGGGCCCCTACGTATTCCCAGACCCAGACTTTCTCTCTGCCCTCGTCAACCTCTACTTCGCACACAAAAATCTCTATTTTCCGGTCCTACACCGACCGACTTTCGAGCGGTCCTTAGCCGATGGATTACACACCCGCAACTCGACCTTCGGAGCAATTGTCCTGCTCGTATGTGCGATCGGTTCTCGATTTTCCGACGACGCGCGCTTGAGTCCACCCGGGGCAGAACCACTTCGACGCGGGTGGGAGTTTTTCGACCAGCTCCCGCACCATTTAGACCACCTGTTTGAAACACCGACCATCTACAACCTGCAGTATTATTGCGTGTGTTGGGGCTGTTCCCTCTCGCTGCCATACGCTGATGTATGCTGCATAGCTCGCGACATCGTTTCTCGAGAACTCGGCGCCCGCCGCCTGTTGGACGTTGATCGGGATCGGCATCCGCCTCGCCCAGGACGTCGGTGCACACCGACAGAGGGAAGGCCCACCCACGGTGGAGACTGAACTATGGAAACGCGGTTTCTGGGTGCTGGTATCGTATGACCGCCAAGTCAGTATGTGGCTCGGCCGCTCGTGCGCCACCCAATACGAGGAGTGTGTATTCGATTCCTCTTCTGCTACTCCTATCTTTTTCACCCCTTTTTATTTCAATCTAGAATCGACGCGGACCTGCCCATCGAGTGCGATGACGAATTCTGGGAAAACGAAGATCCTTCCCGCGCGTTTGTTCAGCCGCCGGGGAAGCCCTCTCTGGCGACGTTCTTCAATTGTTACTTGCGCCTGAACAACATTTTGGCATTTGGTCTGAAGATGTTGGTGCGTGCATTTCTGGGTCCCTCCCATTCACAACATAATCATGAATTTACCTCCCACCCAGTACTCTCTCAACAAAACGAAACGGCTCCTCGCATTCCGCGACCACGCATGGGAAGAACACATAGTCGCAGAGATGGATTCCGCGCTTAACGGCTGGATCGACGGTATCCCCCCGCATCTGCGCTGGGATCCGAATCGTCGGGACGAGGCCTTTTTTGATCAATCTGCTCTTCTGTATTGCTCGTATTACCAGGTGCAGATGACGATCCACCGCCCGTTTATACCCACGATTCGCGAAGGGACGGAGACGGTGAGGTTAGTTTGGGGAATGGAGTGATGCTGACGCCCGGAGTATAGTCCCTGCCGTCGTTGGCGATTTGCACGAATGCGGCGCGCTCCTGCAGTCATGTTGCTGATATGTCGCGGCTACGGAAGAATGGCGTGCCTGTTCCTGTGCTCATTGTGTGTCTGACTCCTTCCCCTCTCTGCTGATATATACTTAAATCGCAATTTAATTAGTCGTCCGTGTTCACGAGCGGTCTGGTGTTGCTCTTGAATGTATGGAGCGGGAAGCGCACAGGGTTGCCTCCACACATGAACAGCGCCATTACGGAGGTGCACAAGTGTATGGCCACGATGCGCGTCTGTGAAAAGATGTGCGCTCATCTATCCATCATCTATCCTATCGACTCATCGGTTATATATGTAGGTGGCAGACTGCGGGTCTTTTTTAGTAAGTTGTGCATTAGTCTTTCGCATCCCGTGGAGTTCTGAAGTGACGGCTAGCGATCTTCTATGCGAGCTGGCTACAATCGGGCAGCTACCACTTCCGAAAGACGTAGCCCCACCTTCCACTTCCACTTCAGGCACGTCAAACCCCAACAAGCGCGCAAGGGAGGAAGATCGGGATCAGGCTCAGGCACCGCGGACGGCTCCCGTACAGCACCCGCCCACCAACAACGTCTACCATCCCACCATGCATCCAAATCCAAATCCCACCCCCACCTCTGCGCCTCCGCCAGCGCAGTCCGCGTATCAGTTCGGCTTCGGCTTGGGCGATCCTCTCCCGACGTACACCGCCGATCTAGGCAAGCTGCCCGTGTTTCATTCCCACCAGCTGCGCGCCTCCGCAACGGAGAGCACGAGCAGCTGGTACCCCGCGCAGCCCGCTGCTCCCCTGGGCCGGCCGAATTTCGCGGTGGGCATTGGCGTTGGTGGTGGCGGTGGAGGGTCGGTGCCGAATGGTCAGGGCGATAATGATACTGCTATCAACGCTGATTCATTCAACGTCGATGGGGCTGTTTTCGCTTCGACTTCGGACACGCACGCGGACGCGGATGTGATGGCGATGTGGGCAAACGCGCCGACAAGCTTTGAGTGAGTTCCCCAATTTTATACGACCCAACGATGATTGATCTGCGGTGCACTCTAGGGTCGATGATTGGGGTGTTTACTTTAGTGTGATGAGTGAGTTGAATGAAGAACTGGAGAGGTCGGCGCCGTAGGTGTGATTTACCTGTAATAATCATGTACGATGTGCTCGAAGGCGGATATTAGATAAATGTGAGAAGATTTATTTTTTGAGTGAAATTTACGGATTTTGCCAGAAATCAGGGCATTTCTCGTGGTAAGAGCTGGTTTATTCGATGGCCCGAGGAGCGATCGGCCCCTCTTTTGAAGTGACGGGTGTCCGAAGCATTTTGAAACTCCGCCATCAGCTCCGATAATCTGTTTCGTGCAACTCTCTGCGGGACCGTGCCGCGTAGTCTGGGGTGTCATACGAAAAATTGGAACGATACAGAGAAGTGAAGCTGGACCCTGTGTAAGGATGGCATGCTTTTTGGAGTGGTGGGCCGAGGGGCGAACCCTGCGGATGGGAACTAGGACTCCACTGCCAGGTTTTTGTTGCCTTTTTGTGCAACGCGTACGGCTTCTCTTCTACTAAGGCTACTCGCTTGTCTTGCAGAATTTGTATCCAATAGTAACAAGCACCTGCTGGGCATCCTTGATACTAGACAAACCCAACCATTTGAATTACAGTCTATTTATCCGTATCAAATCCGTATAATTGAGAATATTTCATCTTCGGATTCCGAAGATCCCGGATGACAGACACATTTGTTCACAGACATATTTGTTCCCACGGCTTCGCCAGTTGTGCAAACTTTCACTGGTGACCTTTGCGCAAGTGCTTTGCCCGAAGAACCCGAGGAAGGGCAAAATGCAACTGCGGGTCTCGAACCCAAAGCACTCACAACCGCAGACAGATTGTTAGCCACTACACCATCGGACAATTGTGTAAGTGTACAACAAGGGCAGTTTGACCTCACAGGTGCCGTTCTTGTAAAATGACTACATAGCCATTTGAGACCAGCATAGCCCCTGCACAAGGATGACACGCTTTTCCGGAGTGGTAGACCTACGGGTCTCAATATTTATGCTTTTTTTCCCTGTCGATCTAAACCCGAGTTATATTTAATTGCTAAGATAAGGCCAAGGTAGAAGAAATAATCTCTTAGTAAGGCAATGCTCTGTCGAGAATTTAGTTGAGACCCAGCGGGTACGGTAGGCGGGATGGTCGAGGTTGAATTTGGCATTTCGACGTTTTGACATCGGCATTCCGTTGCCGTGATTCATGGAACTGATCAACCCCTATCTGAATTGAGCTTCGCTGGTCGCACTCAAAGGTGATTCATAACTTGAATAGATGGCGTGAAACCACCTGGAGTAGTTGTCCAAGGGTAGGCTCAACCCAGCGCAGCACCGATCCTGGGTTTTGATTCCACTCGATCAAAAACTGACAGCGAAGCGGAGAACGGAAGTTGCCGAGGCTGTTTTGAACTTCGCGAAATTTCATCTCAGCTCAAATTTCAAGATTGTCTTGGAACATAAATCGCACCACCTCTATGGTCGGAATACATTTCTGTTGAATTTATATTTTTTAAGCAGCGCAGTCGACCACAATATAGGCATCAAGTTTCCCATCAATGCCCCTGTCCTATTTTGGAAGCACCGCGATTTCTGCATGAAGAGCACCGATACACACTTACAGCTCTTTGCATAAGTATGTTTATCTGTGTTGATTTACAGGAATATATTGTAAATCATGTAAACCCTAGAGATAGCGGAGATGGCCCAAAGCGTTAGTCGCCGGCGATCGACCTCTTTCTCCGCTGATCAGTGATCTCGTCATAGTTCTGCGCCTGCCGCTAATATTCGAACTGGTTCGAGTGTGTTCAAGAGCCTACTGGGAGTTGCAGGGCCGACGGAGACGATGTCTGGATGGAGACGCTGGCCAAAATGATGTACCGCGCAATTTAGAAGACGGCGACATGGACTTTTAAACTCGCTGTACCCCAAGCACTCTGGAAACATCCCGCTCGATGAAATCTTCGATATTGCCATTGCCTACACTATGAAGTCCAAGTCTTTGGCAAAGGATCTGGCTCGCTGCGCCAAGGGAATTTTCGGGACAATCCAGAGTACTAGTGTCAGCCAGCCCCGCACGATATCATTGACGACATCAACTCGAGAGGAATTGAGGTCCCTGAGGAGTAGACACGTTGTTTATCTTGTCCTCTTCACAGCATCTCAACTATTAATTGCGCGGTATGTGAGAATGATTTCCAACTAGCTATATGCCCCGTGAACTCACCCAAATTCTGCCAGATCCCCCATTGCGTCTAACAATCTCCTCCAGAGAGTCTGACTTCAAGTCACACCCCATTGCTGTAAGCCGTATAAACTCATTTCTTATGCTGGTTGGATTTAGAAACATGTATCAGAGGCATAAGATATGGAGAAATCTCGTAAAAATGCGCTTTTTGAAACAATAATAGTTTTATGTGCTTCATTCAAGCAAAGGACCAAGTTCGAGGCATGTATACCATTAGTACACACAATGACACGCTTTAATGTAAGAAAAACGCGTAAAAGTAGGTATATAGTTTAGGAAAGGATGTTGCCAGTGCATCCCTGGCATCCCAATCAATACTACTGCAGTTACATTGTGCCGTGACATTAAGGACTCGAGAACATCACAAGAGACTTGAGATTGTCTCAAAGCTCATGTAGGTAGTAAAGCAAAAAAATAAAGCAAAAAATTCTGGAGCAGTTACGGTTGTACAATCAGCTTATTTCTCGTAGACGCGCTATGCACTTAGTCGACTTGATTCTTGCTTGATTCAAATCCACGAGCCTTTTCAGACTCATTAATATGTTGCAGAAGTGATATACAGCTGTGTTAGGCTTGCTCAGACCCGAGGGGACGCAGGAAGTAACACAGAAACGCTAGAAACGCGAGCGCGCTGGCGCGCGCCAGTGGTCACGGGGTCTGTAAATCCTGTAAATTGAGGTCGATTTACAGTAAATTGATCAGAAATAAATGCTTATGGGCGCTTATGGCACTTATTGCGGGGGAAACGACCAAACCAGCTAGTCCTGGCTTCATTTCTTCAGGTTTTTCCCCGTGTTTCCGCTGTAGTCTATATTAATGATATACCAATAGTCCTAGAGCATCCAGTTATTTTTGACCACCTCGGCGGTCGCTGCAGGATGTGCTCAATTGACGCGCGCACGCGTTGCTTGGCACTGTTTGGAATGGATCGTGACCTCAACTTGTTTACTCTCTTCTCTTCAGACACGACTTCCCCAGAACCTCCGTGCATTCTGGAAGTTCTATATCGACTATGTACGACACTTTAACAACGACAGCGAGCCGACAACGCACAAGTTGACACCAATGCAAGGCTTAGGCGTACGACTTCGCTTTCGCCCACGTCAGCCGATGTTGAGACAGCGGATTCTTCTAAGCAGAATGCATTCAAGACTGCAATCTACCAAGCTCGACAACTTGTGTGCAGTTCCCTCCGCCGCCACTAGACCGGGTATGTCCTATTGTTTTTGCGTCCGAAACTAGTCACTAATGCATTTGTTCAGCCAAAAAAGGCCACCGCAAAATTACGGGCCATACAAAGGGCGCCCTAGGCCGCACAGGACAACGACGCCACTGACGAAAAATCATGATCTTAACAACAACCGAGGCAAGCAGAACACAAAAAGATTCAATGTCGCTCGAAATACTAATCAGATCGTTAGGATCGTTAGGATGTTCTCCAGACGCTCGCTTGGGCCATCCCTCACAGCCTGTGCGAATGTCGTGCCCCCGGCAAGTCGGGTCCAACAGAAAACTGTACGCAAAGGTCAGTTTCCACCCGAAAATCTTCAAATAAAATATTCACTCAACTCCCAGGATGTTCGGAGGTGGGATTCTGCTTTGACCAACTCGGTGCGGCAGGACTGTCGAAGGCCGCCGGGCCTGCTTCTGCTGCGCAACCCGCCAACATCAAAACAGTGCCGCCCCCCCCACCAAAGCCATCCAAGGCCCCGCGCCAGCCAGCCCTTGTCCCCGGCCCCGCGGTTCCGACAGACGTCTCCATCGCGTCCTCCCTCAGCACCCCGCCGCCGTCGTGCGCCGCACGCGCCCCGTCATTGGGCTCACGTCGCGCCAGTTTGAGGCCGCACTGAGCGGGCCAGGCGTCGCCTCCGCTGCCGGTTCTGTGGCCGGACCCGGCACAGAACAGCGCAAGTCGCGCCGAGAGCACAAGCGTGAGCGTGCCACAGCAGCTGCTACCGCCGCGGGGAGTGAAGAAGGTGGACCCACAGGTTCTGCTGGTCCAAGTGGTAACGCACCCCCGCCGCAAGGCCCCAAGACAGCGTGAGCGGCGGCGTGACCATTTCCACCGCAGGCGGAAGCAGCGCGGAGGTGCGGAGGTGCGCGTGCCGAGCGTCCAGCGCGCGGCGGACCCCACGACCGTCCCCGTGGTGGCGCCCGTCATCGTGCACCGTATCGACAACGATGTGATGGTGCCGCCGCAGGCGGGCGTCATCCCTGTTAACTTTGCCGCAGCTAATGCCAGGGCTGGTCCTCCCCACGGTGGGGGACGTGGCGAGTGGGGTAGGCACTCATAACGATGCTGGCGTAGCATGTAGATGTATATTTGGGAATTGTTTAGCAATTGAATGCACCGATCTTCCATCGAGACAGGGGTCGTCGCTCTCCTTCTGACTATGGGTCTCCCGAATTTCTGGCAGGTACGCATCTTCTCTTACTTCGCGTTACTGTTGTTAACACACTGCAGCTTGTCCAATTGGCTTCACAGAATGTATCATTCAAAGAGCTGTGTATTCAGGAGGGCTTCATTGTGAATCGCCGCGAGATCGGAACAATGCTCGTCGGGGTCGATGCTAAGTACGGCTCGGAATCTGAAGTCTTTTCGCTCACGCCCCATATTCTAGTCTCTGGTTAGCACAGTGCCAGATGATGTTTCACAAACCCAACCACGCGCAGAAGGGGAGAAACCCAGAACTTCGTGCCCTCTTTCACAAACTCGTTGCGTTGCACCAAGTTGGTGTAGCTGCAGTCTTTGTGTTTGACGGTAGTAATAGGCCATCTGTGAAACGAGATAAACAGGTGAAGGCCAAGCCGCACTGGCTCGTTGAAGAATTCACGGAGTTGATTGACCTCTTCGGCTTCCATCACTACACGGTAAGACTTTTGACTGCCATCGAGCATTGTCGTTAATTGTCTCGTAGGCACCGGGAGAGGCAGACGCAGAGCTGGCGTATCTGAATCGCTTTGAATATATTGACGCTGTTTTCAGTGATGATGGGGATGTCGCCCTATTTGGTGCTCGTCGGATTTTTAGGAGGTTTGGGCTTTAGTTTCGGCTGAGCTGGTGCTTAACCGAGTTTAGACTGAACAAGAAGAACCTAGATGAGATCACAGTTTATACTTCGGACGCCCTGCAGACCACCGCTGGCATTGAGCTTACACAGGGTGGAATATTGCTGCTCGCAATCATGAGCGGGGGGGACTACGATACGGTATGAATTGTGTTGCTGGCGGAAACAACATATTTATATCAGCCGACTCTAGGTTGGCCTTGCAGAATGCGGAATCGGTATTGCGCATGCACTCGCTCGTTGCGGCTTTGGCGACTCGTTGCTGGAAGCAAGTCAGAATATGGTGAACAAGATCTCCGGCACTTCCTCGTGGGCTGGCGGGAGGAAATTCGAATGGAGCTAGTCACGAACTCGCATGGATACTTGGGACGCAAATACCGTGCTCTCGCCGATAAGATAACTGGCGCCTTCCCCAATCTCCCGGCGCTTCGTCTATATGCCTGCCCCATCACTTCGTGGTCGGAGGCTTTTACACCTCCTGTGGCAGACAGCTGGAACGTCAAGCTTCCCGACCTTCCCGTGCTTGCCAAGTACTGTATGGAGAAATTTGGATGGTCAGCGCTTGACCTAGTCGGGAGATTCAAGCAGTCAATATTTCCCGGATTGTTTATTCGTCGGCTCACTAAGGTATTCATATTTCATTTGACTAGCGAGCGAGTACAACTAATAGTATGATGTCTTCCAGCCTTTGAATCCCACTCAACAAATCCAGGACCATGTTGTCAAGGGCCGCATTGACGAAGAGCGCCCGCATCTGTCCACCTACCTCAATATCGTCAAGGTCGACAACAACGGCACTTACAAGAAGTACCAAGTTAAGCTTGCCGTCGGCGCTTTGGCAGAATGGACCCTCTCCAAGATTGACGCTCGCGCTTCGGCTGCTGGCTCTCCGGGTGCCGTGATGATTGAGTGGATTCCCGCTTCATTGGTCGAGCGGTGTATTCCACTAATGGTGAATGCATTCAATCATGCATTGGTAAGTCCTATCGCACGTCTGATTCTCATATATTGATGTTAATGCCTGTTAGAATTTGCCGCTGGTTCCCCTTCTGCCGGCGGAAGCAGCGGGAACTGGTGGATTTCTTCGAGATTCCAGAGAGCGACCTCCCAGAAAGCCCTGGTGTGTCTCCGGTGGATCGTAAATGGCTGGGGCTTGTTGACCTGACCGCTGACAACAACGGCGAAGGAAGTTCGCGAAGGTCATTCCACGTAAACGCAAGGTTATTGATTTGACGAGGGATTCAGAGGACGAGTTCTATAATGAAATTATTGACCTTACTTGATGTACACCATTGTACTTAGCATGTAAATACTTCCCAAAGTTGTTTCGATTCGTCTTGAGCGACTGGCTCATTCTAAAAATGCAAATACTGTTAGCCGAAGGGCCGATCGGCGACGCACACTGGCCACTGGCCCCTAATGGATTCCGGTAACCTGCAATTGTCCTCGTCTGAGTTGTTCGTTATCAGCTATGCCTAAGGCAGCCAAGCCAAGTCAGCCAAGTCAGCAGGGACGAAGAAAAAGAAAACACTTACTGAGGCTGCCGATACACTCAAGAAGAAAAAGGCCGACCTGCAGGATGAATTTAGCAATGCCTCAAATACCAAGGCTGCATACAAAGGGTATCGCGACCGAGGCAATGCCATCATTGGAGACGTCGTAGCTCTCCGAAGACAGAAGGAAAAGAGGATCCGAGCTGGAAATGTCCCGAAGGCATCGACACAGACCTGTTGGCGAACGCGCTTAAAGGGCATCCAAACAAGCATTCTGTGTATGCACTGGAGCTCTACTTAACACAGAAGTGGTGGTAGAAAACTTGAGCAAGAACACTGCCGAGGGAATACATGGGGCGTTCGCAAACTACTGGGACCATCTGTGAGTGCATCAGACATCGTTGAAGCTTATTTCTCAAATGTCGCACCTTATTATAGGCCTGGAAGTGGCGGGAAGTACAGCGGGGCATATTTGTATGATGAAGACACTGAGACTGTTCGAGGAAACCCGCTCGCGCACCCGAAATCGAAAGCTTCCTGAAATGTATCAAAACCAAAGCTCGGAAAAAAGGAGCAGCAGCCACTCGTAACCACGCTGAAGCCATGACTATTGAAGACATCCGAAAGATCATGGAGTACTCTGAGGCTGAGTGCCCATCCCAGAAACTCAAAGGCAAGCTGGCGAGCGCAGATGAACACTTCTCACGATGAAGCACGCAATGATGCGTGCATTTTTGTCTTCAGGCTACACTCTCTGGACGAGGTAATATTTTATTCTCTGGTATGCAGTCGTCAGCTTATTATGACCGGATAGAAACTTTGAGACTTGCCAAATCCAAGAGCGTGATCTTTCGAATGGGAAGGGACCTGCTCCGTACTACCTTCCATTCCTGGGGGTTTTTCTCGATAATCGCAAGGGCTGGCAGAAGAAGCAGGGATACGATGGGCCTCTTGAGAGTGAGTTATGCTTTCGTGCTGTTGGTTCCGCATTTTTACTAACTGTCACCACCATTCGCTAGGTAATCACTACGACATCTACGAACAAAAGGACACACCTGAGATTGACATGTTCACTCATGTCGGCCGCTGGCGCAAACTGTACCGACAGCTCCTTGGGCGCGACTTTGAGCCCGACGATTATCTATTTCCGTTCATTAGCTCAAATGGAATGATTCATTCAAAGCGGCCCATGACGCACGACACCGCACAAGAACTCATCAACGAGTTCGCGTTGGGGGCAAAAATTGACAAGATCTTCACAACCCACTGTGTTCGACGCGGTGGATCACAGTACAGGTTTATGCATGCTCCAATTGGCAAGCGCTGGTCGCTGAGTATCATTCGATGGTGGGGCGGATGGGCTGCGGGTGAACAAGTACGTTCCGCCTGATTGTGCTGTGATTCTTGTCTGATTGAGATTCAGGTCGATACCCTCATGCGGTACCTACTAGATTCTCTCCAAAGCTACGAGTCGGGTCATGGAGATGCCTTGTACCCATTCCGCACAGAGCCCGACAAGAGTTTCATGGGGGAGCATAACGTACTCCAGCCCCCAACGACTGCCGAATTCCGTCTTCTGGGAGACCAGATCCTTGCTAAACTTGCAGGCCTGGCGACTCAGGCGGTCGCCCCGTCTTCAATTGTAGCACTTGCAGCTGGTATCGAACAAACCTCTCTTGGAGACAGCTCTGTTTCCCTTCACCCGCCGGTGCGCGAGGATCGGACTGATCCTAACTGTTACCAGTCACTTCCATCGCCGACATCGACTACTGACAACGATCCCCCGAACACTTCCGCATCGGCTGGTAGTCCTTCTGATGGTTTTATCCCGGTTCCTGGCGCCATTATCCCGAACGTGGGCAAAGATGCTACAGCTTGGAAGCGAGCAATCGACCAGTGGTATAACGGTGATCCTTCGAAGGGATTGACTAAACCCTTGAAGGATTGGCCCGATGATTGGTATAAGGGCGCGATGCGCCTCAAAACTGGGGCATTGTATTCAAATCGCAAACTCTTAGCTGACGAATATGAGCGGTAAGTGACCCGTCCTTGTACTGCAGACTTAACTAGATATTCATTCTGCAGGCTGGGCAGCGATGATAGCCGCTTCATGGAAGAATACCCCGAACATCCCAAGATGACCCCATTGCTGGCTGCAATCCGCCAACGCAACGGCCGTGTCCGCAAGGCCACAGCATAGCTTCAATTCCTTCCTCTCTTATACATCTATCTCCCTTCATCTCTCGCCCTTGCCGTATATACCATACTTCGCGCCTATTTTACATTACGCCGTTCTATTGAACTATTATAGTAAATCGTTCTCCTTTACCTATTTACACTACCCGACCTTCTATTGTGCCATACTTCCGCTTAGTTATTTCAACTTTGTGACTTTCTCAAGGGCGGACCGAGTGAGAACTTGACTAGCGAGCGAGAACGAAGAATAAATATATGTGACAGGCTTGTGACAAGCGGACCCCTTTCCCCTAAGGGGAAGTGGCTGTGCTGATGGGATCATATCCGGGCATCAAACAGCAGAGGCGGTGCGATAAGACTGTAAATTGTAGGTAATAAGTAATGGCACCTCCATCATTTTATAAATAAGAAGAACAACAAATACTTGCACATTTGTAGATCTCGTTGTGAGCTCATTTCTGGTTCAAATCACTCGTGTTATAGTGGGTTTGAAAGCGTTTTGAAAGGGCTTTCAGGGTGTGCTGGCCATGAGCCGTCCTGAGAAGTTCAAAAAATTGAAATTTCTAAATATGCCCTGTGACCATGGTAGAAAGAAAGCCCCTTCAAAACGCTTTCGAACGCGCTATAAAACATGTCAATCGACCCAGAATTGAGCTCAGAATGAGCAGAACGAGATCGGAAGTATTTGTTGTTCTTTTGTTTATAAAATGATGGAGGTGCCATTACTTACGCAAAGAGCTGTAATTTGAACAAATTTTGGCTATTAGGAAGAATACATACAACTATGCCCAAGAAGGCTCAAATGAAATTAGTTGCCCGAGTTTGGCAGAGGAATATTGGATCTGGGGATCTTTGCAAAGAATTTTGTCTGGTGTGGGTCCAGATTTGTGCTGTTCCAGAGGTTACGTGGTTAAGTAATCGCGTGAATACTGGGAGGGACGGCATGGTCGTAGTAAAGGTGCAAAAGTGAAGTCAGCGCACTTCCGAAATAGGACAGGGGCACTGGCGGGATTTGGATAGCTTGTGAATTAGGACAGTTTGAGATATTCCACAGTTGTTAGGTGGCTCTCAGAGCTCTAGCAATGCTCTCTGGACCATTTCCTCCCCTTATTTGGCCACAGTCATAGAGGTGTTACCCGAGGTCACGGCAACGGAATGCCGATGTCAAAACGTCGAAATGCCAAATTCAACCTCGACCATCCCGCCTACCGTAAGCGGGGAATCATTGGGCACAGTCGGTTTTTGAAAGAAAGAAAGCCTGGGCTTGTATATTTCCAAATTGCGGCAATCTATTAGTATACGCATGTCTGATAACGGGATTAACTGTGGTTGAACTTTTGAGTCGAAGTTGGTGATTGGACCCTGGCCGAGCACAATTTACTTATATGTTGACGCGCAATTTTCTAGCCAGATACTGTGATACCCGACTGAGAATTCTTGCGATCAGTATGTTTACAGCTGTTTCCGAAAACCTTGAGACACGTCGTGCTTTTTTGCCGCTGCTCAACTTTTGATCGAGTGATAAGGACTACTGGATTTGGCTCGGCTACCCTCGGCTAGGCTCGGCTCGTGTTCAGGAATCGGTCAGCTGTTTCTTGAGTGAAAATACGGAAACTGGGTGAAGGAGGGTCATAATTGCACGCTGACCAAATGTAACACTGGTTATTATGGAAATGCCTTCACACATCCCATCACTTGCATTTTAAGGTGCATTTGCCAGCAGCAGTTTCGGCTGGGCACATTCGGCTGTTGTCGGCTAACCAAATCCGGTAGTCCTTATCACTCGATCAAAAGTTGAGCAGCGGCAAGAAAAGAGCAACGTGTCTCAAGGTTTTCGGAAACAGCTGTAAGAAGTTCAACCACCTCGACAGTAATGACAAGTAGCTTACTCGGCACTGTTCAGTGGCCAAACGTCGGTATGAGTATGACAAATACCAATAGGCTGATAGGTGTTCGTTCGGTTTCCCCCGACCCTTGTCTACGTTGAAAACCAAAACAGTGGTATCACGTGAGTCGGGGATCGGCGTTGTCGTCACAGGGTGACGGTCACGGTGCCTCAGCCAGACTGCTTTTCAGAATCAATGCCGCGTACATATGGCCTGGGCGGCTACAGGAAACAAGACGTCCCTTTCAAATGCACTTCCGCGCGAGTTACCCCCTGTTCAACAGCTGATAAGCATTAACTCCTCCAAATACTGTATCGTTTCGACCAAAGGTTCAGGTGACGGGTGACAGAGACCTGTGAACTGAACAATTTTGGTACCTGTGACAGTGACTTTTCAATTTTTCGTCCCAAAAAGGCAAAAACTGTCAAATAATTTCGGTCCGGCATTCGCCGGACTTCCATATAAGGTAATTTTAACGTGATTGCCGAGGAATGAACTATTTGTTCGGTGAACAATTGAGGTGACGGGTGACACCCCGTGAACCTTTGGTCGAAACGATACAGTACTGTGAAAATTCTACCGATTAAAATTTCTAGTACCTTCTGGCGCACTTGGGCGCGCCGCCCTCAGGGCTAGGTCCCCCCCCAAGCATTTTACGTTCTCGTGCACGGATCGCACCTTATACTAGCCTTAGACTTATCTCGATGCGCTCTTGTCACTCAAGTAGTCTTGTCCTCGGAACCAAAACAGCGCATACGTGGAGCACGGCGGGGTCAACAGCTTCTGCACCATGCTGCGTCGCCTTTCCCCGTTCCTCTAAATGTCTCACTTCGGCTACCTATTTGTTCCGAACCGAGAAGCCCCGCCTCCGACGTTCTGATTTCCGCGGCGGGCAGAAGGTGATCTTTTGAATGTACGTCCTGACTTGGTGGGCAGTGCATGCCGAAATCCATCTTTCCTACTGACATCTATTTCAAGTGGGCGAGTACACAGGCCTACCTCTGCTGTAACTCTTCCTTTTTTGGAACAAAGTCGCCTAGACTCCGTTGTCGAGCTGGCCATTACCCCGATCCTTCTGGGTCCTGGGACCACCATCCTGGTCTTGTATCACGCACCATAGCGGTAGCCACCACTCTGCCGGTGCTCCTACCTTTAGTGCTTGCTTCGCAAAGGCAATACATGGCATCATTCTGTAGCCCGCCGAAGTGTACAAATCGGTCTCTTTACAGCATGTCTCCATTCGAGGGCTTGCGTGGCATCGAATCGGCACCACGACAGCGAAAACCCATTTCTAGTCCTGGCCTCCTGGTTCAATTTTCTCAACTCATTTCATCCGCTTCACTAACAATTTCCATTGACCCATGGATCGACCATCTTGCATTTTCCAACGCCCCTCGGAGGACGGAGTTTGTTTGATGTGTGAACTCGGGTGCAGAGCACGCTGGGCCCAAGCTTTGACACAATTTGCATTACTGCACCGCGCATCTGACACTGCGATGAAGGTCGGCACGTCTCGCCACCGCTTCCAAATTAGTACTTTCACAAAGGTCCAAGCAAAACTCGTTAACTTATAAATGCGTCCCTGTCCTCCGTGCGAGAACATTGGGAAGGATGAACAATTTCCAAACCTCCAAGGACCCCATCCTCCCAGCGCTACGTCGAGCGACCATTCAATGGCTTGAAAAGGTCCGCTTTTCTTTGACCCAGCAGGCCATGTTCCCGGAACAATATCCCTACGACCCCGACCTCCTGCCGATGAACTTCCCCTATGCTGTAGTCCACAAGACTCTGAAATTGAACTCGACCCGATTTTCCACCAGCCGACAAATTGTTTTGAGATTTTGTGGTCTCACTCCCCATCAGCGGCCTCTGTGGACGATTGAATACGGTCAGTGGCACTCAAGAGACGTTATGCACACTTTAAGTAACGCACCGCAGGTATATTGCCTCTCGCCGCCTTTGTGGTGTCGGCCACCCTCTATCACGACCCGTACCGTACTGTCAGAATGCGCAAAGACCTCATCCTCGAAGCATTGTCGAATTCCATCAAGACGGGCAGCGTCTCTGTCTTGACATCCTCCGTGCGTATCGTAGCTGCGGACGAGCGTGCAATCGACTGTTACGCGATGGAAACGTTTTGGCTGACCACCAGGTCGTGTATGAACCGTGGGCGGCGAGTGGCTGAGGACCGGTTTATGCAGAAGTGCCTCGACCCCCAATGTGGCGTTCTCGTTCCATATCCGGGCCCAGATTTCTGTTCTCTCCACCGTTCAGTTTTTGGACGCCAGCGGTGATATTAGCAGAAGGTGTGCTCACATTTTCCCGTCCACGTTCCCCATCAATGAAACATGGTTTGCAGCGCGCCATGATGGTCCTCACGTCCTGGGCGGCACTTCCATTCTGTTAAATTTTGGGCTTTGCATTGAGCATCGTGACGGGTAGAAGATTGAAATAACGGACGCACCTGCTATAACACATAGATGCCGTTCCCTATTTACAGGGCATAGTTGTTCGAGAGCGATTGTATGATTTATGGTGCTCTGAGCGACGAGAACAAGGTTCCAATCCCAATTGAGCACAATGTCAGAACAAGGCGTTGCCATCTCGCTGACTTGACGACTGCGATTCGTGGCATCGGCGGGTGAAAATACAAGGACCCACACGGCCCCATTTGGATCTACTCGGCACGGCTGGCCGTACTGATACATCAATGACCTATTGGGCCGCCGTGCTGATCCCTCGCGCGGCCGGCATCGGCAATGCTCGGTACAGAATGCCAAAACCTCCGATGTCAGACCGTGGTTGAAGGATGATGACAATGTTTGACCGGTGGACAATCAACATGAACGGAGAAATCCGTTGAGCTTATTCTAGTCGCAGCAAACGAGGGATAGCCACCGACCCGTAACTGACCGTTTTGCTAATTCCGGGGTTTCGATCATCAGCCGGCATTTTACGTTTAAGAATTCTCGACAGGACTTTGAACTTTGAAGATCAAGCTGTCCAGCAAGTGACATAGATTACATTGTGGAGTAATGGAAATGAATACAGAACTGCTATGTAGGAAATATATTCAGATAAATACTCATACATCAACGTTCAACTCGCGTATCTGATTGTTGGTAACTGGCGGCTTCAACCGACCCCAGGTCCATTTTTTCTCGGCAAACTCGATTCGTATAGGTATATCTAAGGACAGTCATATAATATATTATTGTGAGTGTGTGACTGGTGACTTCGAAGGTAATCGGGGGTTTACGCTTCAGATTTCAGTGGACAGTGAATGAGGTGGACGCTGGCTGCGGTTCTGTTTTATACACCTCTAGGGATGCATTTCATTCTTATAGATTCTCAACTCTAGATCCATTCATCTCGAGCTCAAGTCTCGGCATTTGCCGCGATGCCATCACAATCATTTTCCGATCACGCCACCGCACTCTGCTCCGATTCCCATTGTCGTATACCTGTGGCACGCCATGGCTGGGGAAACGCGAGCGAAGCTCCGCCGCCGTGCATTTCTTGTTCTGGGTTCTATTCTCCTCCTCATTGCTCATCGCTATATGCTGGCTACTGGTGTCAGCTTGTCTACGCGCCAGATACACCCGCAGTGCTTATCGCTTGATACACCTTTGGACCCTCCTCTTGGGTTCACGGCGACGCGCACAGAATCTGGTTCCGACCGGTTTGTCCCTGGCACACGACCCACGCTCCTCAAAAATGCAAAGATTCTGACTGGGGCTCGCAACGGCACAGAGGTGATTTTCGGTGACGTGCTGCTCGACAAGGGGGTTATTCTCGCTGTCGGATACATTCCCGAGCTCTTGACGCTCGACCGGAACCTCGACGTAATCGATGCCGAGGGGAAATGGATCTCTCCCGGCCTGGTCGACGCGCATTCTCATCTGGGCGTCTACTCAGCACCTGCAACGGCCGGTCAGTCGCTTCTCGTACATCTTATCTACGACTGAGAGAATGAAACAGGCGCGAGTGACGGCAACTCGCGGAAAGCTCCCATCCTCCCTTGGCTCAGAAGTATTGACGGTCTGAACACCCACGACGACGCGTACCAGCTAACAGTGGCAGGCGGAGTCACCACTGCTCAAATTTTACCGGGAAGCGCGGATAATATCGGTGCGGTGGCTCTTTTTCTTGTGTTCGTTTATTTGGGTTCCAAAATATTATAGGCGGTCAGGCCTTCCTTATCAAGCTGCGGCCCACCGCAGAGCGTTCGACTTCTGCAATGATTCTCGAACCACCCGAGACGCTCTTCCTGAACACCACCGGTTCGCGTCCCACCTGGCGGCACATGAAGTACTTTTCTTCTTCCGGTATATCTGGGCAATATTAACGGGTGAACGCGATTTGTAGACACGCGTGCGGTATGTACTTGTCATTTAATTTGGATGCATGTTGAATGCTAATACGGCCCGCAACTGCAGGCGAGAACCCCGACCGCCTCTACGGCCAAACCCGCATGGATGCCGCGTGGAACTTCCGTCAAGCATATAACGAGGCACGTAAGCTCCGCGACGCGCAAGACGCGTTTTGCGCCGCGCCTTGGGACGGGCGCAGTGCTTTTCCGGAAAGTTTGCAGTGGGAGGCGCTGGTGGATGTGTTGAGGGGCCGGGTCAAGGTGGGTTTGCTCTTTTCTCGCCTCATCGAACTGAGTTTTGACGCGCGAACGTAGCTCTCGGTACACTGCTACGAGGTATGTACCTTCTTATCTGACCGGTGTGCAAAGCTGACTGCTTAGGCAGGCTGTCGACCTCGATGCGCTCGTCCGTGTAAGTCTTCAGCCCATTTCTTCTCTCATTTTGGCTGACTCGTGATTGCCCTTGACGCTCTTCGACTGTATTAATGTGACACCCAGCTCTCCAACGAATTCAAATTCCCCATCGCCTCGATCCACCATGCAGGGGAGACGTACCTCGTCCCGGATCTGCTCAAACGCGCATGGGTGCGTGCTTGCTTTCCTCTCCTCAAAACAGTTGTGTCTTTGTTTGCTGACCTCCCGCACCCTTTCGTCTCAGGGAAACCTCCCAGCCATCGCGCTCTTTGCGTCGAATTTCCGGTATGTACATCTTCTCTTCCTCGTTGTCCCACCGCTGACTGACATGAATGTGGTTGAATTTACTCCAGCAAAAAACGCGAAGCATACCGCGGCTCCGAGTTCGCGCCGCGCATCCTGGCAGACAACCGGCTTCCTGTTATCATGAAGGTGCGCCCATCCTTCACAGCTACCCGCCCATCTCTTCATGCATTCATTTCAACTTTACTTCACTCGAAATCGCGCAGTCCGACCACCCCGTGCTCAACTCGCGCTACCTCATGTACGAGGCGCAGCAGGCGCATTACTACAGCCTCAACCCCGGGCTGGCGATCGCTTCCGTGACTTCGACGCCCGCGAATGCGTTGGGTATAGGGTGGCGGGTGGGGACAATCGCTGAAGGTGAATCCCTCTAAAGATGTTTTGTTAAGTGCTGACGAATGTTTGTGTACAGGGTACGACGCTGGTACGCAGCCAACTCAAACTTGCGAGCAACTCATTCATACTGCTGATTGGAATAATGTAGACCTCGTCCTCTGGGACGCCCACCCCCTCGCTCTCGGCGCGACCCCCATCCAAGTATTCATCGACGGCATCCCGCAGCTCACCGCCCCCGCCGTGTCTTTCAAGCCCGACGCCTTCCAGCACGTCCCACAGACGCCGAACTGGGAAAAAGAAGTGCGCGACACGATAAAATACGAAGGCCTCCCCCCGCTGGCAGGCCGCAGCGCCAAGGGCACAGTGGCGTTTGTGAATGTGCGCGGCGCGTGGGTGAGGCGCGCTGGCCGGATCCGCGCCCTCGTTGAGGCCGAGACGCACTCCGACGAGAACGCGAATCTGACGGTGATCGTACACGGCGGGCGCATAGCATGTGCGGGATCCAGCGCATGTACGGAGTTTCTCACCGCGGGAACAGAAGTTGTGGATCTGCAGGGCGGGGCGCTCGCGCCGGGGCTGACGACCTTCGGGTCGGATTTGGGGCTGAGCGAGATCATGCTTGAGCCGTCGACAACTGACGGGCCGGTGTTCGATCCGCTCACGATGCAAGTGCCGAGCATCCTAGGGCATACGGTGGTGCGTGCGGTGGATGGGCTGCAGTTTGGTGGGAGGAATACGCTGTGCGTTATTTCGTTTCCTTTATTCCCTCTCCTCTCGACGTCTAGAGTCGAAATTGACGTTTATGTATAGGTACGCGTACCGAGCGGGCGTGACGACAGCGATCGTTGCGCCTATGGGGCATGGCTTCCTGCAGGGCCTCGGGACGGCCTTCGATATTGGCGCACCACATGCGCTCGCTGCCGGCGCTATCGTGCAGGATGAGACGTCCCTCCATATTTCACTGCACCACGGAATGGGCGCAAGCGTCAGCACGCAGATCGCGACGTTGCGCAGACTTTTATTAGATGACGAGGTGTCGGGGCCATGGACGCGTGTTCGCGAGGTGTGTGATCCCGTTTGTATCATCTGCGCTGTTGGTTATCCGTACGTTTTATGCCACAGGGTCAAATTCCTCTCGTCATCCGCGTCGACAGCGCCGATATTATGGCCACTCTCCTGCAGCTTAAAGCGGAATACGAGGCTCGAAAGCTGTACAGGCTCGCAATGACATTCACCGGCGCGTCAGAAGCGCATTTGCTCGCAGCGGAGATCGGTGCGGCGGACGTCAGTGTGATCCTCTCCCCCGCACGGCCGTACCCGGATAATTGGGACTCGCGTAGGATGTACTCAGACTTTTCCTTGAAATGCACTCCTGCATATATTGACTGACTCGTTCTCAGTCTCCCCGGCCCACCGCTCACCAAGGATACGGCGACGATGACTTTGCTTAGGCACGATGTTAACGTCGGGCTGGGTGTGAGTGCGGATTACGACACACGTAATGCGCGGTTCGAGATTGCATGGGTATGTCTCTCTCTCCCTCTACCCGTGCACACAATTGAACCCACAACCACAGGCCGCGTTGGACTCTAACGGCTCGATCGACTACGCGACGGCCCTCGCTCTGGGCTCAACGAACATTGATAAAGCACTCGGTCTCAAATTCAAATCCAATACGCAAGACGCCGACGAGCTAGTCGTATTCCAGGGCGGCAACATGTTCGACTTTGAGAGCAAGGTCGTTGGGATTGTTTCGGCGAGGAAGACAGCTGTGGAGTTTTTCTTCTGAAATTGGATACTGTGCTGCCATGCAGCGAAACCAAGGTTTGCACAGAATGAATATTTACCAAGAATCCACGAGGACATCCGGGATCGTGACCAAGTCACCACAAGTCACCGTAATCACGACACCGCGACCGTAACGCTGTGACAGATCCGCCGTCTATCTCCGACGCGTGATACTGTTGAGTTTTTTCAACATTGAAGAAAACATTGGTTACGCTTGAGCCACGTTTTCCGCTACATATATGATCAGGTGGCCTAAGAACGAGGTGCCATGGTAATCAGTCTGAATGATTCCCAAAGAATTTCTCATAATTACAAGTTGAACTAGGTTGAGCTGTTCGACTGATATTATGTAATTTGCGTCCCGCCAAATCGAAAGTTCAACCACATGACATCTTTGCCTCCGCTGAAACCGGCGATGTTTCATATGCTGCACGCGGAGAGCGAACGCCGAAGATCACACTTGACATCATTTGCTCGGCCGTATAAGCGGTTTGCGCTTCCTTACATCTTTACGTCGACCATGATGTTCCTTTCTACCCTACTTTTTGCAGTGGGGTGGTCTACGGCTCAGTCCGCAATTAGCAGTCGCCCGTTCGGTGTCGTCTCCTCCCCTGATGGAATCGACGGTGAAACGTACGACTACATCGTCGTCGGCGGCGGCACTGCGGGGCTGACGGTCGCGTCCCGCTTGAGCGAGGATCCCGCCGTCAGCGTATTGGTGGTTGAAGCAGGGGCGGATGACCGCGACAACCCAGAGGTGTACGACATATATGAGTTCACCGTGGCGTTTTTGGGGCCGCTGGACTGGGCGTACACCGCGGAGGAGGGGCGAATCATCGACTCGTGAGTTTTCGGATGCAAAGGCCCATCTGTACGTTGACCCTATCCAGAGGCAAGACCCTCGGAGGATCCAGCTCCATAAACGGCGCATTGTGGACGCGAGGCTCGAAAGCGCAGTATGACACCTGGACCACTCTTCTCGAGGAATCCGACGCCAATATTGGATGGAATTGGGACGGACTGCTGCCCTACATGCGTAAAGTACGTCGTCCAGTTGGAAGATCTATCGCCTGCCACTGAGCATGCGGCTGCCGTGTTCAAGTCTGAGCACTTCCTGCCGCCGAACGCCGCCCAGATCGCCAAGGGTGCTGAATCCATCCCCGCAGTGCACGGCTCGTCGGGGCCGGTCTACTCGTCCTTCTCGCACGGCATGTATGGGGGCCCTCAACAACCTGCTTTTGTAAGCGCAGCGACGAACGCTTGTGGCGTTGTACACTGCCCGGACCTCAGTGCTGGTCAACCGAATTGCGTCACGATGAATCCCCACGTAAGCTCGACCTTTTCCCTCGCAATATTACATACCTGACGCCTTATCAGTCCATAAACTACAACGCAAACGATCTTCGCTCCTCCTCAGCGCAATCGTATCTCACGCCAGTCGAAAAAACACGGAAGAATTGGGTTACGCTTGTGCAGCACCTAGTGAGCTTTTTCGCGTCGTAGGCATTTCATATCGCACCAACAAAATATTTTAGGTTACTAAAATCGTGTGGGCGGAGACGACAGTGCCGCTGGTAGCCTCCGGGATTGAATTCGCGACATATACTAACACCACAAATGGCACAACACGTTACACCGCACACGCGCGCAAAGAGGTCATTCTAGCTGCCGGAGCTATTCGTGTGCGTCTTCCTACCATCGACACAGTCTAATTTAATCAAGCCCCTCTAGACACCAGCGATTTTGCAGCTTTCCGGCGTCGGAGATTCAAGTCTCCTGGGTCCGTTGAACATTACCACCCTGATTGATCTGAAGACCGTTGGGAAGAATCTTCAAGAGCAGGTCAGCCAGCGGCATCTCGTCTTGCGGTTGAATGATTACACGGTGGACCAACTGACGAGCTCTTAGACGAATACGATCATGGCTGCAGGAGGGACGGGCTTTCCGGTCAACGGCACTGGTCCGGACAACACCATCGCATACCCAAATTTATTCCAACTCTTCGGGAATGCATCGGCTGCCAAGGCTGCGGAACTAGAGAGTTCGATCCCGGCGTGGGCCGCAAGTCAAGCCGCCAATGGGTACTCCGCCGCCGCGCTAGAAACCATCTTCCGCGCGCAAGCGGACGTTGTGTTGAAGGATAAAGGTAAGTTACAGAGCCTGTGATTTTCTTTTTCTCGCGACCAAAACTGAAATACCCGTTTTCCTTCGCTAGCGCCGGTGGCCGAGATGTACTATATCACCGGTCCGGATGTCTCCTACGAGTATGCGTTTGGTTTCCTTTCCTCACCCGAATTGACTGAATGAACGTGCTTGATTCTCAGCCAAATCCTAGGCAACCTATGGCAGCTTCTTCCGTTTAGTCGAGGGCGGATAGCCATCGTGGTGCGTCCATTTCGTTATTTAATTTAGCGTGCGTGCGTGCGGCTTGGTAATGATTTGTTGGTGTTCTCATCCTAGTCCAACGACCCGTTCGAGTATCCCAACATACACGTCAACTACTTCAACGTGTCGTTCGACATGGACATCCAAGTCGCGGGCTTGAAGCTCTTCCGCAAAATTTTCAAGACGCCGCCGCTTAGGTACGCCGGCCTTTCATTTCCATCCACCCTTCTTCATTTCCCTCTAAATATTGATACGCAATATCGCAACTGTAGTAATCTCTCCACCGGCGAAACCCTCCCCGGCGCAGCGGTTCCCGACGACGCAGAAGGCGGGACGGACGCCGACTGGCAAGCCTTCATCCTCGCTAATTTCAACTCCGTCGCGCATCCGGTTGGGACTGCAGCGATGATGCGCCGCGAGCTCGGCGGTGCGTGCATAACACAACACCTCCTCCATTAGCTACAACGCTGACGTGACATATATACACGCACTGACAGGTGTGGTCGACGCGCATCTGAAGGTGTATGACACGCGCAACGTCCGGGTGGTCGACGCGAGCGTGTTCCCGACTCAGCTCAGTGCGCATCTGAGTGCGAGCGTGTACGGTGTGGCGGAGAAGGCGGCGGATTTGATTAAGGCGGCTCATTGATTCTACATTCTAATAAGTACGCGGGAAGAGAGAAAGGCCTGAAAAGGCCGTGGTAATGCAATTTTTTCAATCATGGTTGAAATCACTGGTGTTGAGAAGATGAGTTTGCGTGCGTGCAACCGTCCGACCATTTTCTGACTTTTGTGACCCACTTCTGGATGTATCGCCTCACCCGTGACAGGATGCCATGCGTCCGCCGCAACTCAACCTAACGTCCAGGGGTCAAAACACCGCAGGCGCGTTGTCTCGCGATCAGACGCTTGCCTCCTATCATCCATCGGGAAAGACGCGCGCAGCGCCTGACACCAAAACTCCTCCCTCGTCGTCCTACTAGTTCATTTCATTTCACCGTTGCGCACCAGGATCCGTATCGTAATCAATTTTTATGCTACACCCTCCCCTCTCCTGGCAACTGCCCATCCACAATCAAATTCGGTACCGGCACCGTATAATTCCCAAAACACCCAAACGCAAAATCGACCTCCTCGATCCTCTGCTGCATCGCGCGCACGAAGGTGTCGAATTCGCACAGACTGGTCCCGCAGCCGGCGATGCCGGAGAGGGGGGCGACGGCGTCGTTGAGGAGCCAGCGGATGTGTGTTGGTGGAGAAGACGGAGACGGAGGGGTAGGAGAAGCGGGGGTGCGGCACGAGAGGACCTGGCCGACCAAGTTGGCGGCGAAGGGCGCGATTTGGTTGACGATGTAGGACTATGGACATCAGGCAATCAGTCTTTTGTCTTATCGTTACTTGGGAGAAAAGGGATTGATTGTACGCACCCGATTCGCCGGTATGTGCGTTGCGGGGAGTGGACCCGTCGCTGCGAGGCTCGTAAAGTTCATCGCTACCACAACTTACAACCATAAACATAAGTAACAAATCAACCATGCATAAAGGAAGGCGGGACGCACTAGTAGAAATAACGGTATCATGCGTCGCATCCACATAAATAGGCTGCGCAAGCGGGAACGTGACGTTGCTGCTCACAATCGTGCCGTTCACCGTCGATGCGAACTGCGTAATGCGTGTCTGGGTGAGGCGGGAGACGAGCTCTTGCACCCAGCCGATGCCTTGAGCGGCGACGGCGGGGTTGCCTGGGCCGTTGTTGTACCAGAAGAATAGGTCTGGAAGGGAAGTGAGGGGGCGAGCGAAGGAGATGAGAGAATGTACCGATGACATATTCGAACCCCTTCCATTCCTCCTCCGTGAAGAGGTCGCAAAAGGCAGAGTAGCCGAGGGCGACGGTCTGAAAAGTCGTCAACTGTCTGTCGAACAACATACAAGAGGCAACAAGAAAGTAGGATGCACACACACCTCATACGCACAAGCCTGCTGCATCGCCAACAACCAATTCGCATTCAGGTCGAACCCCTCCAAATACGGCGCCAGCCGCTTTTGCGCGTCGGCGAGGTAGATGGAGGCCCACTGCGCTATGAAGTCGTTCCCCGCGGCTGCGATGGCGTTGTTGGCGTTCGGGCATTGGTCGTACGGCGCGAGCGTGCCTGGGTACATGCGAGTCAGAAGGGATTAAATGGATGGCTAAGCACGCACTGTTGAACCCCTGCGCCTCGATTTCGATGAGCTGGTGGTAGTCGTTTTGGTATTCCTGCACGCCGAAGAATCCGGCGGCGAAATGGAGGCTGTGACCGTGTCGTGTTCAGTTTAGTGGGTTTTTCAGTATAGAATGTGCACCTACGCGGAATCAACCATCCGTTCTAAGGAAACAATGGATCAGTCGTGATTGATTAAATGAATGACGTACCTTCGGAAGTCGTGCGCCAGACAGGCAGGTCCGTGAATCCCTTCAGCAGATCGCCTGTACATATATCCAATACATAAGTATGTGAACAAGTATTCCGAAAGACGGACGCACCGTATTTCACGCGGAAGCCCATACCAAGCTCGAATCTGGAGGAACGAACTTGGTTACAACTTACGGAGGCGGACGTCTGATAAAGATACTGACAGCTGTGCACGTCCAAACGGCGTAAGTATCTCCTCGCCGAGTTTGTACGTCCAGGTGTTCAGGAACGCGAGCGGGCCCGAAGCGCTCAGGTTGCCCGTCGCTGCCGTGGCGTGCAGTGCGGCGGCGAAGAGAGCGGGCGCGGCGCCAGAGGTGGGGTACCGTGCGCCGTGGCGGTGGAGGAGGTGCACTTGCTGCAGAGTGCAGCCGGCGGGAATCTTGGCGGATTCATTGGTTACGCCGAGGTTGCTCGACTGGAAGCTGATATATTATTGATGGATCCGGTGAGCCTATGGATATACGACATGACGGAGGGCGTACGGGGAGAGATTGCCCCAGCTGTGGAGGACATCGAATTTTGTGTGGTCCGACGTCGGGGGAGGGATGAGCGGGAAGACGTTCGCGTAGTCCGGCACGACTGGCGCGGTTTCGATTGCGAATGCTTCGTCTCCGGCTGATCATAGCTGTATTCAGACTTCGAGAGATAGCACGCAGAGAGGCACTCACTCGGCGTCGGTCCGAATACATTTATTTGAGTCGCGTCGGGGAAGAAGGTCGCGTCGGATGTTACTGTGACGCCTGGAGGGGGGAACACCGCAGTCGAGGTGGACCCAGCGAAGGACGACGCAACGGTCGCAGCTGCATGGGCTGAACGAGCAATCGCTAACGCTGCCAAAACTCGCATCATGAGGTCGAGTGGCGGGAGGAAGCGGGGGAGTGCCGGTGCCTTTATAGCAGTCATGGGTGCCGGCGCCGTTACCGAGCTCCGCATCTGACATGTCCATGTTGATTGATAGTTTGAGAGTTAGACCCTCTTAGACCATATCCGTGCCAGCTGATTTCGCATATTTTTATGTTGAAATAGTCAAGATGCATGGGGGCCGCGCACTGGCAGAAATAACCGTATCGTGCGTCGCATCGACAAACACGGGCTGCCTGTGGGGCCGTTGTCGTACCAGAAGGAGAGGTCCGATGAGCTGGCAGACGCGCGGTCTTCATGGCGGTGTCAATTATTTTCCGATAAGCGCAGTAGGAAGCACACCTGCCAGTAAGGCTAGCTACTGTAAAAACAAAGGGAAGAGAGAAACTTAAAGTGAGAAAGGCGTGTGGTGACATGTGATGACGTTTTGACATGACGGCATCAAACCCGCGTTGCCCTTCACCACGACCACAGTGGACGCGCACAGATGCTTAACTCGCCTTAAACTCGCATTTCTCCTGGGGCCTGCACGAAATACACCCCCAGTCTTATCCTGGAATATCTCCGGGACTTATTGAGAAACAGCTCCATAGCAGTATGCGTAAAACGGATTCAAGGCGCGTCTTTCTTTGTGCTCTCAAGCAATAAGCTAAATCTCGATAGATAGTGTACTGTGCCAGAAATATTCAACGGCGATCTCGTTTCCTCGCTTACTTCAAATTCGACCCAGTGAGCATCTTCCACCGGCCGCGCTCCAAGTGCAAATCGGTAAAGTTTGGTTAAAGCATACTTTTCACTTGAACAAGCTGCTCGAGAACTACCAAAATCAAGTCTGCACCCGCCCAGCACTCGAGAAAGGCATCGCCGTCCGTTGTGTATTGCTTCGGTGCGCGTTATGTCTTTGACATCGCGTTCGAAAACATCATCGTCGCGCGTGTGTATTCGCCTCTGCTATTCTCGCTGAGATGTTTCCGTCAGGCACAGGTCTAGGCTAGTGAGACCTTGCTGGGTTTGGCACCGTGGTACAAGCGCAGTTCGAGGCGACCCCAGCGTCCCCAAGCTATGTATCTCTTCTCTATAACCGGGTGATCGTGAGGGCTAACTCTTTTGCCCAAGTGTGTCAAGTGGTTCATGAAGCGTGTTTAAAATTTGAGTATGTCATATCGTAAGTACCCGATTTCAGTATCCGACTAAGGTATGCAATAACTATTAGGCGTGAACCAGCAACCCGTATGCTAAAAATGACAGTCAGGAATAAACAAAGAATGAAGTGAGTCTCAGCAATTAATCGCAGAAATAAGTCAGTCTGACCTTCATGCCCTCCTCCCGCAGCTTATCCAGCCGCAAGTGGTCCTGTCCGTACACGTCCTGGAAGAGATGCAGGTCGATATGCACGCGTTCCAGCCGCGCAACGCCCCGTGCATTCGCGCGCCACCGCGATTCGATCATTGCAGACAGCAGCCCGTTCGGGCACGTCCAGCAGCCCCTGCCGAGGTCGAGCGCCTTGAGCTCTGGGAGGAGACACTCGCGCGGCACACCATCCTCGTCCTCGTCGTCGTCCGCGGGCACCGTGAGCAGCCGCACGAGCTGCGGCGTGATGACCGGGTCCCACGTCCAGTCGCGGCTGTCGTGGATGACGAGTTCCGTGATGCCGCAAACACCCGCATGCCTTAGACACTCGATGAACTGCGCCGCCTGCACGCCCGTGTCGTGCACCGCGAGCCTTGCGAGCTTGCACCCCGACCGCGCGAGTAGCGCCGCGAAGGCGGCCTGCGGCCACGCCGCGTGGCCGTCGTACGCGTCGTGCAAGTGGAGCGTGAAGTCGCGGAGCGCGGGGAGGACGGCGTGATCGAGGAGCGCGGCGAGCTCTCCGGCGCGGATGTGCAGCTCGAGCGCAGTGAGCGAGGGGAGGACGATGGGGGCGGCGGGAAGCGGGCCTTGGTTTGGGTCGACGATGAGGTTGCAGCTCTCGAGCTTCGGGCAGCCATGCATGATGGAGAGGCACGCGCCGACGGAGGGGATGAATCCGAGGTCGAGGCGGACGAGCTGGGTCCATGGGATGGCGACTGTCGTGGCGTCCGAGACCATGAGATCGCTGAGCCGCGAGACGGAGAAGCTGGAGAGTCGCGGTGCGCCCTCGAGCATCCGCAACAGATCGAGCGTGATTTCCTCGTTGCGCATCATTCGCCAGCACGTCGTCAGATGAAAAGTTTCCAGTAAAGGGGCGTGGAGGTGCCCCGAGGGTTTCAACGCCAACCCGTACGTGGGGTTCGCAATATCCAGACACACCTCCCGCCACCGCGGCAGATGGCACATGTACAGGGCTAGCAGGGCGTCCGCGCGTTCCTGGTTGCCTTCCGCCTCGTTCGCCTGGCACAAAACTAGGTCCAGGGGGAGGTCGCCCGAGCGCTGCAGCCAGGCCGAGGCCACATCCAGAGGCGGGAACGCCTGCCCGTTGCGCACGACGACGGACAGGGACGTCCACAAATCCGGAAGCGACAGTGCCACCTTGCGCCATGCTCTGCAGACTTGTAGCAGGAAGAGCGGAGCGGTTGTGAGCGTCGTCACCGTTGAGAGGTGGGCGCGGGCGGTGGGGATGGCAGGGGACGCAGGGAGAGAGTGGATGAAGATCACCTCCCAGATGTCGCGCGGCATTCGTCCGGCGGGATAGGAATGTCGTGCCACCGCATTTGGGGTGCGCTTCTGGCGTTGCTGCGGGTATGTGCTGCTTCGTGGTCGAGAGAAGGAGACGGGTTGGAGAGGGGGCATTTGGTCGAGGGATGGTGCGGGAAGAAAGAAGGTACAAGACAGGAGGGAGCAGAGTTGAACTTTATAGGAGCGATCGATCGGAGAGCTCCATTGTGCGGGGAGCCACCAGTGGCAATAGTGTCCGGACCGTGGCCACTATTTCATGAGGCTATATTGGTTTCAGAGGACTGAGAGTTTCTGAGAACAAGTTGACCTGGTGTGGCTCTATTACACTCTCGATTAAGTATACATAGGGGTACATAGGCGTCCTATACACGGATCAGTCTGATTGCTGCGCTCGAGGTATGGGTTCTGACCCATTGAGCATGGACAGGATTTAGAAATTTCGAATATTTCATGTTGACCCATCACGGGCCACGGACACCCTTCGAGAGTGTGGCAGGCGAAAAATAAGGACGTAGGGTTTAATAACTCGTATCAATACACTGCTGGCCGACCTTCAGAATTTCTGGATTCCTTTACTTGATGGTAGTTTTACAGTTTATAGTTGTCCCAGCTGGCCTGACAGGCCCGGGAAGCTAGCCCAAGGTAACTCCGCCAAAAGTAGGTCAAACTGACCTCAAATCCCCTAAGTTTCTTGGATTTCTGGCGCCCAATCCCCCAAATCGGAGAAGATTTATCACAGCATGTCTAAAAAATAGTAATTTTGGTCATTTTCCCGATTTTTTTTTGCCTCCTCTGCCCATAGAATCAACCTATTCTGCGTCAAATCCCCTAACTCGGAGTGGTTTTTCGAAATTTTGGCCTGAAATCCCCCAATTCCAGAGTGGAAAATCGCAGTATTTTCGCCTCAAATCCCCCAACTTCGGAGTTACCCTTAGGTGAGCTTCCCGGGGCCTGGCCTGACTGCTGGGCTGAACCCGCGACGAGGAAGCTTCAAGACCCGGGCTGTACACGCCGGACGCCACCTCGGCCGCAGTACCCCTTGATCGTTCAAAACATCAGCACAAGCAATCCTAACAGGGAACGAAGAAGCAATCCACATACTGCAGGGCCGTTATTGGGAGGGTTGCCACTGCGTTGACCCCTGCTGGGTGATTGATCTCGGGCCGAGTAAGGTTTTATATTGCCTGCACCGCCGCGACCCGTTGAGCGCATGACGGGCGAGACCAATGTGGATCGAGGAATGTTTCCGACTTGGGACGAGATGGGTCCAGAATAGGCGCGGAAGTTGCCTGCGCCGCCCCGGCCTGAAAAACGCTATCCAGGATATATTAACATACGTTGCAACAGCGCGCAGAAAGCAGCACATAGCCTGAAGTCTCATGCTGGCGTGAGCTCGACGGAGTGTGTTCTATGAATCATATTAGCCTCTGCCGTTTCAAGATAGGGGCCAAGATAAAAGAGTAGCTCCTCTGGTCGCACGGCCGCCCCTTTTTCCCAACCACCGAGGCACATACTGAGACTCACCGACAAGCGTACTCGCAATGGACTCCGTCTCTGAATCATACTGCGTCCCAGGGTTGCTCTCTCCTTCCGCGTTCACAGCCCGGCGCTTGATGATGGCCCGTACAGCAGCGGAGATGCGCGATGAAAAGGTCGTAGAGTGGGGCGAGAACTCAAACTTCTGCTGTCGGCCGTTCATGTCGGGCTCTGGCTGTTGGAAGACTGGATGTGGTAAGCCTGTTAGAGAAGCTGTTTCTTCCCCACGACGCAATAATGGTTTATATGGCGTCGGTCACCTCGCCTCCGTGCGCAATATGTGCGGCATGTGACGTTTCGCTCGGTTGCAGCTCTGGCATCATGTGCCTACGGATCTTCAACTTTCCCTCCTGAGTCATTTACTGGCCAGTAAGTAGTCAATGGAACGGGGCGAGTTGCCTGAGAATATTCGGCTGAATTCCTGAATACATACTGTATGTCTATGCCAGTTCAGTGGATTTTGAGCATCCGACTCCTACGACAGACTTCTCGCGCCTGTACTCATCCTCACCATGGACGGCACGGATCTTGAATTGACGCGCTTACAGTACTCGTTTAGGACGGAGGTCGGTGCCTTGAAATTGTACTTGTATACAAGTAGAAAGAAAGATGATCAGCTGAATGCAAAATGTGGGAAATAATATGCGAAGGCCTCCCTGGGGAAAGGACAAGCGAATCTTGTGTGCATGAGATGATGGTGGTGAAACTAAAGACGCGACCTGTCACGGTGTCACAATGACGCCTAAACAAGACCAAGTTGTTCGGAATCCTGCACCGCCACTGAAATTACTTAGATCCCGAAACAGAGAGACAGGAAATATTAGTAGGGAATATTTAAAAATCAACCCTAAAATATCAACACAGCGAGCGGAATATTTGCCCCGCCACTTCAAGCCGAATACATATCATGTTCAACCAAAGCGTCCAAATTCCTCCATCACGTCAACCTGATCGAGGAAGTCGGTCTGTGTCCGCCTGAGCGTGTCTGCAATGGGCCCAACATCTGCATCCAGGAGTCGCATCACGGTTGCTGACTCCTCGCTATACTTCGGCCAAAATGTTCCAGGAGAGAGATCATTCACGAAAGAGATGTAAAAATCTTGCATCTGCAATTGAAGTGTTTTAGACGGTACCGGGGGGAACCCCATGTCGAGATAGTAAAGGTCGGAGGTGTGGAATGCTGTTTGTCAAAGAGAGGGTCGACGGCAGCGGAAAATACAACTCACCCCCAAAGAAGGCCGGCACACCCGGAAGAGGCTGCTGGAATGAATATGCCCACACATCCTGGCTCCTTCGCTTGGCCGATGCAGCCTTGAGGAACAATCGCTGGGGAGCCAGCATCGCGTAATCTGTCTCGAATTGAGCAGCACGATTGAACAGTGTACTATTCGATAAATTGTCGGTCGGATGGGAGTAAAGGTCGAGGAGTTTGTCGATTGTATGTTGAGAAACATTTTTGTAATTGGTGGCCATCCCTTGGATGAACGCGCTCAGAAGGGAGTTTTCGAGTTCAATTGGCGGCTGAGGAGTCATATCGATGAATGTTGTGCCGATTATACTTGAACAGTTCATAAGAAAACCGAGGAACTGTACTAGCCGAGAAGCAACTCACAAATTGCCTTCATTTAGATTTGTCCCAGTAATGATGGGTAAATCAAGAAAGTCGCCGTTGATGACCTTTTTGACAGGGTATTCGTCGATTAAGGAGCCGTGAGGACCTTTGCAAGTCGACCATGGCGGCAAGCCACCGCCAGGAGGCTGGTATGTGGTCAGTGCCAATGGCCAAAATGTCTGTAAAAGCACGGGGAGTTAGAGAAAGATATACCGAGAGATACTCAGCTTACATCGAACGGAAGATTTTGTAAACACAGGAACGATCCTGCACCGGTACCGCAGCCGGTGATATTGCCCAAAAGGTTGTAAGTACCCCCTGGTCGATCATTCCACTCGCAGGCAGGAGTATTGAGGACAAGGGAAGTACCAGAGCTGGATATTCCAGCCCGGAACGTGCTCCTGGAATCGGGATACAGGTAGTGCATATGGATGCTGCTTCCCCCTTCAAAGTCGTCAAGATCTGTGAAGAGTCTGAGGCAAACATACGTACCGGCGGATTCACCGAAGATGGTGATTCGCGAGCCGTCTCCCCCGAAGCTCTCGGCATTATCTTGGATGAATCTGAGCGCGTCACGTTGATCTTGGAGTCCGACGTTTAGAGCATAGGGTGGTACTTGTGCGCTTCCGAGCTAAATCAATGATCAGTAATCGTCTAGGTCTCAAAGATCATAGCGCACGAATCCAAGAACTCCGATGCGGTAGTTGAATGTTATGAAAATGATTGGTTTCCCTGTGGCCACGCTTCGGCGCACGAGACTAGTACCATTCCACTCGGAGCCAGCACCAGCGAAGTATCCCCCGCCCTTGAGCATTATTAGAAGGTTCTAGAATATGATAGATCGGCGACAGACGCACGTAAATATAAACCAGAATGGGTAGTTTGTCCCCTGCGGAGGTTCCTTCAGGACGCCAAACCTTGAAATTTACAGCGGTGAGAAGAGTAGGCTGCAGTTCCTACCGCACTCACGTTGGCAAACAGACAGTCTTCGCTTTGATTCGCCCCTCGGAGCGGAGGACCAGCGGGCACGCCAGCAGTTCCTAAGAGAGTAGGCAACTGGGGACAGTCTGCACCGAAGGCGACAGCGGTTTGGAGACCGGATGGAGGGTTTGAAATAGGTGCAGCCGGTGTGAACCGCACAGGAGGGGACGCAAAACGGATGCCCTGGAATATGTCGACCTTGTTCGCCGTATCGCTCACTCCGACATAGGAACCAGACGATGTGTTGACGACGGGTCCAGTTGTTCCCACAGCAGTCGAAAATGATGAGAGCGCGAGGACAGCGAGAGAATAGTGGAAGAGCATCTGGATCTGATTCTCGAGGGAGCAAGAACTTTGCAGTTTCGTCGAATTATATATCTAGCGACCAACCCTCGCAAAGAAAATGACAGATCCTAGGGACGGTTTTCTCGGAGTCCTTCCGGATGCTGACAATGGGCACGGATTGAGTCAGCATCAGGCAATCCTGCTTACTGACCCCATTCCTTGATTATGAATGATTTGCGCACTCTGGTGGTAAATTCCGAGACTGAGCCAAGACTGAGCGCAACCTGTGGGTAAATGTCCAAATCTCGGAACAGTGTTCCGTTGTTTGCTCCCAAAAAACAGCACAAACGCACCGACGAATTGCATCCCTCTTTGCCGCACAGTACTTGTACAGGACATGGACATGTCACCATGTAATTCAGAAAAAGTTTCTGATGTACGCAGAGGGTCGAGGAGAGCATAAACTTCCATCTTCAGTTTCGGCGGCATCCGAGTAATAACACCTTGGCGGCGTCCGGTGAATTCGGCGTGGATTTCCTGTGATTTGCCTAGATCATTTCGGCGGCATGACACGGTACCTCGGCGGCGTCCGGTAAATTCGGTGAAGACTTCATAGCTCAGCCTATTAGCTGTGATTTGCCTAGCATTCATTTAGCGGTCGCCTGGCTGATGAGACCGCGACGATATTCACTAAGTACGTCAGTGACGGTCAGTCTGACGATGAACTTGAAGGTCGATCTTGGTTCATCTATCGACTTGGACTGACGAAGGTGCGAGTAGAGCAGAGATGTTGAAGCCAGGTGGCTATTGGAGACCTGCAGCCGGTGCTAGATGTCGACAAGAGAGAGAAAGTGACAGTGGCGGTGCATGTTGATCCGTTTCAGAGACCGATGATGGGTTCCTGGGGTTCCGGCTGATCGAATTCTTGGCGGATTACGCCGCGGATAAGAAAAATTACTTCCCATTTCTCGCGTTTCAAAATTCACTGGGTACCGGCACGCATCGAGCCATCAACGTGCTATTTGGCCGTATTTGTTCTCAATTAAACTTCTCGCTCACCGTACCGGGATTACTGGCGGAACCACTTCACCCCGCGGGGGATGTGGTTGATATTGTATTCGCCAGTGAGCATTGTGGGAAGCGAGGTGTTTTCAAAACGGCGACGCAAAAGAGGGGAAATTAAGGTAAGAGGTGATCCAACCCGGTGAGTTCCTTTATTCATCCTCAATACCAAGATGCTGGCTGACAACAACACCTCCTCGTGTTTCGGCGGGCTCCCCGTCCCGTATCCCAGATCCTTGATGTTGGTTATGCCCTGAATTTCCAAATATTCAGCCAAGGCAGTCAGCTGCCGTGTTTGGTCATAAGACATCCAAGTCTTATCACCCGACTTCCACAGAATTTGGAAGATAGCTTCAGAACGGCGTCCATAGTGGTTCACTATGCGATCCACAGCCCACTCATTCGTCTGGTATTCGTTAGAAATGCCCAACTGGCATTCTAATCTTCCAGGGAATCGGAGATCATCATTCGGAGTATGAATCCGTAACAATGATGCGTGAAACACATCATGCACGCCGCGTTGCCGCAAGTTTGGCTGCAGTTCAATCTGAAACGAGGAGTTTCCAAAGTCACGAGTGATCTTGTAAGGCCCAATAAATTTTGGGATGAGTTTGCGAGCGAGTCCTTTCGCAAACTTGATATTTTTGGTTGACAAATAAACTGAATCTCCCTGTTCAAAGGGATCAGGCTGCCTCTTTCTATTTGCAGTCCTAGTCTGTTTAACGCGAGCAGCGAGCATGCTGTCGTGTGCCGCCATGATGGCGAGCCGGCGTTGTAAAGCAAAAGTGGCCACGCCGGGGAACTCTTTGTTCCGATCAACATTCCAGATCAATGATCTCGGCATCCGTCCCGTGTTTAGGAAGAATGGGGAGTACCCGGTACTCTCGGAACGCGCCGAGTTCATAGCGAACTCTATCATGGGTAATTTAGCAACCCAGTTGTGCTGTTTGGTATCTATGCATTGACGCAACATTTGAGTCACGGTCCGATTGGCCCGTTCCGTCCCGCCGTCACTTTCAGGATGATAAGCGCTAGACATGTTCAATTTGATACCAATCAACTCGTGGAGGCGCCGCCAGAATGTACTTGTGAACAGTACATCACGGTCACTGACAATGGACTTTGGGAGTCCGTGCAGTTTGTAAATCTCTTCGAAGATCAATTCGGCCATCTGGCGTGCCGTATAATTGATCCGTCCAGGGGTTAGGTGAACCATCCCGGTGAGCAGATCAATCACTACGACGATGGAATTATACACAGCGTCCCGGTTCTTCGACTCGGGAAGTGGACCAACAAAGTCCACACCAATTGATTCCCATGGTTGCAGCGGCGGGTTTAGTGAGTGTAATAGTCCATACGGCTTTTGATTGCTCGGCTTGCTGTGCCGGCAAGTCACACACGATTGGCAGAAGCTGTAAGTGTCGGCCACCATTTCTTTCCACCATACATGGTCTCGCAAATAGTCTAAGGTTTTCTTGGGCCCAAGATGAGCCAATACTGAGTGAGCCTCTGAGATCACGATCTCAGTCAAGTTTCGTCCTCGGTACGTGATGTGGGGAACGCAAAGGACTTGGTGGCCCTTTTCATTCATGAAGATTAGGCCATCCTTGACATCAAAATTGCGGTGAGACTTGGGGTCCTCCAGTATTATTTTGAAGAAAGGATCTTGGGTGTACTTGTCCTTAACAAATTCAGCTATGTCCAGCCCTTTCCAGCCGCTGTTCACAACTTCAAGCAGGGATTCATCTATTTTTTCCAGTTCCTCAACGGTTTCTGCACTTGTTCTCGTTTCGTCCGGCTCCTCAGTGTCTATTTCAACCGTTTTGGACACCGTTTCCGGCAGTTCAGACGTTGTTTCTGGAAATTTCGCAGATTTTGGTGTACCCCCGCCCTCCTTTGGGTCTCCACGCGTTGTGGACCCAAACCGAGTGTTTCTTACAGCACTTTGCGGAACATAAGGCACGGGCCGATTTTTCGTGTTTTGGGCAGTTTTGACCAGAACACACGCCCCGGCTGCAATTTTGATCAGATTACCTTGGGGGTATGTGCGTTGGAATCACAGTGAAAATCCGCAGGGGACCATATGCCGGTTTTTTTTATGTGATCACCTACTGTAAATTTCCTCAAAATATTATAGTTTTCAGTTGAACACCTGTAGCACAATGAATACTGGTCCGATTGACCTAGTTTGTGGATATGTCATGTATCTAAACTATCACTAGGGGATCATGAGGTCTACAAATATAGGTATAGACAAAATCCCATACGGAATTCTACTTATCTGGGGACATGAATATGACCCCAGCTAGAATGGGCACCAAATCATGTTCAGCTAGAATATCGCCTATATACAGGTGCCATTCTCTAGACATAGTTTAGATACATAGTATATCCAAAAGCTAGGTCAATCAGACCAGTACTCATTGTGCTACAGGTGTTCAACTGAAAACTATGATATTTTGAGGAAATTTACAGTAGGTGATCACATAAAAAAGACCGGCGTATGGTCCCCTGCGGATTTTCAATGTGATTCCAACGCACCTACCCCCAAGGTAATCTGATCGAAATTGAAGCCGGGGCGTGTGTTCTGGTCAAAACTGCCCAAAACACGAAAAATCGGCCCGCGCCTTATGTTCCGCAAAGTGCTGTAATGCAGGAGTGCCCTTTTGAACAGAAGGATTGCTTGCCTCGTTTACCTGGCGAGTCATGGACCGAGTTACTCGGTCTGTGGTCAATGCAAGCGCTTCGTGTCCCGCGAAGACCGGCATCGAAATCGAGTTGATTTCAAGGACATCATTATCAACCACATCGTGGTAGGTGTACTCTGAACGAGCCCGGACAGTTCCTGGCGTCTCGTTTGAGTAGATGCGCGATAACGCGTCCGCAAGTACGTTCTCAGTCCCTGGAACATACTTGATGTCAAAATCAAAGCCGGAGATTTTTTCAACCCAGCGGGCCTGCCTGCCCAAGAGGTTCTTTTGATTAACCAGATGAATCAAGCCTTTGTGGTCAGTCACCCAAGTGAACCGACAGCCTTGGAGAATATCCCGGTGTCGAAGCATAGCCTCGACGCCTGCGAGCATTTCAATCTCTTGAACTGGATAATTTTGTTGCGCGGCGTTCAATTTCGCTGAGAAGAAGGCTGCAACTTTCGCCGTTTTCCAGTCTGTTCCCTGGCAAACGACGCCTGCAATCCCCGAGCTGCAACCGTCTGTAACGAGGAAGATTGGGGGTTTTCCTTGCCCGTACTTGAGAGGAGTGCGGTGATGATCACGACCAGTCTGCACTGTTGCCTTCACATCCTCGAAGGCTCTTTGTTGGGTGAAACCCCAACGAAACGGCACAGAATCACTAGTCAGCCCATGAAGAATTCCCATCGGAATTCTGACTCGAGCAAGGTCATCGGTGAGATAACCAACCGATCCAAGGAAACCACGCAACAAATCACGATTGGTTGGAACTTTCCATGCCAGTACGGACTCAACTTTGTCCGGGTCCATACAGATCCCTTGGTCATCCACTACGCGCCCCAGAACTTTCAGTTCGGGAGTTAGAAGTTGCAGCTTCTTGGAGTTCAGATAGAACTTCTCGGCTTGAAGAACATCCACGATTTTCTTCACATGTTCAATGTGTTCCTTCAGCGTCTCAGAGTAAATGACAATGTCATCAAGATAGACATCCATGAACACGCCGAGATATTCAGAGAATAGGTAATTCATTAGCGACTGGTACGTCGCCGGCGCATTGCAGTCACCCTGTTGTAATACCAAACTAACCATGTTCCCATCCGGGGTACTCATGGCCGTTCGCTCAACGTGTTCAGGTATGACACGAATTTGCTCATATGCGTCCTGGCCATCAATGAGCGACCGGAACTTGCAGCGTGCAACACGATGTAGAATTCCTTCCATGTCCGGCAAGGGAGAAGTCATTTTACGTGTGTTCGCGTTCCGCGCACGTAAATCCACGACCACGCGAAGACGCGGCGGATTTGACTTAGGCTTGGGAATCAACAGCATAGGAGCTGTATTCCCCGAATTGGATACCTTCCAACGGCCAGAATTGAGGTACACCCTCCGTTTCTCATCCCACTGAGGTCTCAACGCTTCGGGACAACGTGCGGCACGCCAAGGTAAAATCTTCGACTCATCAATGAATGGAATTGTGTGATTAATAGCACGGAGCGGCGGTAACGGAGTATCTGAAGCAACGCGACAAATTGGCCCGGTGTATTCCACCAATTCTTCCCGGGCTGCTTGCAGCACATCTTCCTTTAAGGTAGTGGCCCCAGCAAGAACTCGCGCGGTGGCAATCCCTTGCAAAGGCAACGGATCAGCACTGCCGACTAAAACTCGAGCAGGATTGAGACCAATACTCACCTTGTGTTGGTACAACCAAGCCGTCCCAAGAATCATATCGTATCCGCTCAGATTTGCTACGAAGAAGGTACGTTCCGCGTTAATGTCTTGGTACCGGCAATTGACAGTAACAGAATGATTGATTTTTGATCGGGATCCTTGCACCGCCAATTGAAGGGTGATTGGATCCGTCAATTCGCTTCTTGGTAAATGAAGTTGATCCGTGATTGTGGTGGAGATCAGATCGCCGAGAGAGCCAGAATCAATTAGCGCACGGACTGGGTTTCCATTTACCAGTATGACAATGATCAGTGGCTTCGCAACTACACGTTCCGGGATACGAGGCATCGAAGCCGTACGTGCAATTCCTTTTATGCTGCCGGGCGGGACTTGAATTCCGCCGCAGTAAAGGCAGAACTCCGAGGATGTTCTGAACGCGGAGCCTAAATAACTCGTTTCTTCCGACTGCGCAAAGCCATTCATAAGATCATTCTCACGCAGGGTGAGCCGAAGTTTCCGTTGGTGAATCCAATGAACAAGGTCCAACTTGGGACGCATCAAAGTCTCTTCTGATATCTCTTCGTGCAAGTCTTCTTCTCCAAAGGGAATGTGAACTCGGTAAGTCCCCGAAAAATCATCCTCGAGTGCGCGGGGCATTCTTTCAACCGAAACGCACCCGATCGAGGGAAGATCTCGGCGAATTTCAGCGAAATACTGTTCGATTCCGCTGTTCAATAACTCTGCAATTTCGACGTCATGAAGGCAATGATGGACATAGTCCTCAACCTCTAGTTGCTGCGCCAGATGACTGGCATACCAGCGCGCTAGCTGGAAGTGTGGTACCCTCACGAATGCCAAAGGCAAGATTGTAATTTCACCCGAGAAAGCATCAGAAACCTCGTAGTAATCTCTCGAGACACGGACGACTTTGAACCGCCGGTTGTCTCACCTCTCATCTGCCCAAGGAACACGTTCGTCCCCCGGGAACGGCTGCATAAATTCGAGGAAGGAAGCTACGCTTTCCCCGATGATGTCTCTGATGCGATGGGCTCGTGGTACCAGATTGCACGCCTTCAATTCTTCTGCAGCAATCACATTCTCCCAGAGTCTGAGGCGGCTTTCAAATGTCTCGTTACTGTCCCCATACGACACGGTGCATCAGGAAAAACATTTTTACTATGTAAATATAGCAAAGGTCTCATGCCGGAGTAGTCCTGGTAGCTTTTGGTGTAGGCCTGATAGCACCGGGTAGTTCTCCATAGTTTGCCCTCGCCAATCAGTAGCTTTCGTAGCGATCGGCTGCAGATCTATTTCTTTGATACCCGGAGCACGCGGATCAGTAGAGGCCGATACTCACAGCTTTGCAAAAACACTTACTTTGTGTTCCGTGCTGTGTGGATTTACTTTACTATCATTCATTAGAAAGAAAATGAAAGCTCCTTCGCGATACCCACCACTTCACCACCGCTTCTCAATTTTTTAACAAGTCCATTCAAAGTCCGACACACACGTGGGCAGTTGCGTGATGATCATCAATCACGACATGGTTACGAACGAAGTGGTTGGTTACGACGACGTCCTTCTCTTTCCCTCTTGCCCACATTCCCGTTCAGACCTTCCTCCCCTTGCAGTCTCTTGCCTTCTGCGCCCATTCTGGTTTTCCTGTCAGCATCTATTCGGGCTGCTGCTGCGGTCCTCTTTGCCTCGTCTCTTCAAAGCCCTGGATACTGCAATTGTGCAAGCTCCTCCGCACCTCAAGCTCCCTAGTCTCGATTCCTCAAGTTCCTTAAGCTTCGTAGCCTCAAGTCCTCAAGTCCCTCAACTTCTCCAAGTTTCTTGCTGTTCAGAATCCTCAAAATCTTCGTGACGATACATCGCAAACCCACAGCTCTCGAGCACCGGCAAATTCAGGCCCATAGAACTCCCCGTGTGACCGCCGTTTCTGAGGAGGAATGAGTAAGAGTGGGAACGATCCGTTTCGGTGAGTGCTGTATTTGCTGTATTTTCTTCCTTGTATCCGTCCCGCAAATGTGTCTGGCAGCTCCTCAGTCTCGAGCAACATGCCCGTGCACCTCGCGCGTTCCATTTACCGAGCACCCCAATGGCCTACCCTTCCACGCTGGTGTTGAGTGTCATGATCGGATGCCGTGCGATGCTTGCTCCGTAGGATCAGTGATTTGATTGTTATTCCCTGGTGCAGGCTGCCGAAGCGTGTCGGGGGGTGTTGCGGGCGCTGCTAGTGTCACTCTAGTGCAGGCCGGGGCTCCCGTCAGTACTTCATTTCATGTATGCATAGTTTAAAATATCCATTCTCCTCATGCGCATTACGACGAATTGAATGTAGGTAGTGTACTAGTTCTAATGCAATATATAAACATAGGAATCATTCTCTGTTACACGATATAGTATACATACATTGAGTAGCTCTGGTAGCTCCCTGCTATCGAGAGCTACCAGGAGCTACCAGGAACTACCAGCCGATGTGGGGCAGCTACTGGCGGCTATCAGACTTTGACGGGCGGCTATCAAGAGCTACCAAAAGGGGGATTTGGGGATGGGGCTACGGGAACTATTTCGACTATCAAGCACTACGTATACTTCTCGTTTTTTCCTGATGTGGGGGAACAGCATTCGTCCTCAGAATCACTAGGTTCTTTCAGAGATGGCATAGAATCAGAGTCACAAGTGGACCACTCAGAATCGAGCTCGAACGAGATCAATTCGGGGTCAGTCTCGGTATCCGTTAGAATCTTGTATTCTTCCGCGTCATTATTCATAGCGCGGGTCGCAAGACGATACCAGGCGCCCAGATCAAATTCTGGGTCCCGTAACCAAGATTTCACAAGTGAAGCTTCAAAATCTAGCTCGTTGTCGTGAATAACTAGCATGCCGTTCGGGCCATTGCTAACATCGAACCGTTCAAGCTCCGAAGAGAATAGCCCAGCCAAATGAATTGCAGCACCTATTATTAGGCCGTTGATAAGCAGTGATTTCGCCTACGCCTGAAATTCACCAATTTTGGGTTGTTACTGAATATCTCATGCACATCTCAGGGTTTATAACGAACCCAACGTTAGTAGACCAGGGACTACGATTTTATGTTATCCAGAACTTCTGTGGATGAGTATCCAGAAACTCCCATACTGGCTACCTCCGACTACTATACAGGTGGTTCTGGATCCCAATGACGGTTTCATAGTCAGAGGGCATCGTAGTGAACAAAGGAACATCAA